>PVIR01003275.1:0-26201 GCA_004026965.1 Petromus typicus
GTTCCTGAAGTGAAGTTAGGGGCAAGACAATCACAGCTCCAGCTCCATTTCCATGGGAGAACCACTCTGCTGTTTCCCCCATTCACTGCCATTGGTTTCAATGGAACTTGCACTTTGCGCTTCAAACCGGCAAAAGCAAGCAGAATACCAAGGTAGATCTCTGCCATGAAAAGGCACACTGCTTGCTGAAAGTACCCTTCAACTGAGTTCCTGACATAGGCAAAGGCAAACATTTTGTGAAAAGAAGCACCTCTGCATAACAAATATCATCAGGAATCAACAGATAGCATCATAACATATTTAAGTTTGTGTACAGAAAATTAAACAGCCAAGAGAATGAAGAGATACCCTAGAAAATGGAAAACAATAACAACAAAAGACAGTAGCTAGCCATTTCTCAGAGGAGCAATCTTCAGATTATGTAATTTAACCATTTAGACCTTCTTCAAAATAAAAGACTCAATCAAAAAGTGAGCAAGTGAAATGAATCAATACTGTACAATATAATAAGTAGCAGTGTTCAGTCAAAACCCAGAATGTTCCACATTACTAATCATTAGCGAAATCAAAATTAAAACAGCACAGAAACCTCGGCCTGGGGGCACACAACTCTAACCCCAGTACTCAGGAGGCTGATACAGGAGATTGTTGCAGATCTGAGGCCAGTGTGGGGCACATAGTGAGTTAAAGTTTAGCCAGAACATCATATGAGACCTTGTCTCAAAATAAAAGAAACAAAAAAGCCTACACTGCTTTGAGATTCCATCCAGAAAGAGTACTTGTCATCACAAAACCAATGTCAAGTGCTGCTGAGGATGCAGGTGGAAAGGAAGCTTTCAACAACATTGTTGAATATGTAAACTAATACAACCACTACAGAAATCCTCATAGAAGCCCCTCAAAAAGTTAAAAGTAGAAATTCCATTTAATCCAGCTATTTTCCTCCTAGGTTTCTTCTTTAAAGAGTGAAAGACACAATATTAAAATGATACATGTTTATAGCAGCATGACACATATTCTCTATGGCTTAAATGTTCATCAGTAGATAAATGAGAAAAGAAAATGTGGTATTTATACACAATGTAGTACTACTGTGCCATAAAATTTGAGTCATTACTAGAAAAAATGGATGCACAATGAGACCACATTAAATGGGAAAAATGAGACATACAGCTTAAATATTACACGGTTTCTTTCATATGAGAAACTCAAAATATAAATGAAGAGCAAAATAAAAGATAGATAATAAGAAACAGGTCTGGGAATTTAGCTCAAGTGGTACTGCACCTACCTTGGAAACACAAGGTCCTGAGTTCAATCCTCAGTAGAGATAATAGGAAATATGAGATAGATCTTTTGCAACAGGGAATGTTACTGACTTACTCAAAAGGAAAAGCAAGACCATGTACACACACACATATATACACTCAGCCTCTACATGTGTGGTGCTATAAATGATCTCAGGACTGTGTCAGCAAGAAGTCTATCACCTCCTAAAATTTTTTTCCTCTGCAAGAAAAGGAATCACATTTCTTTTCTTTCTACCTCACTGAATGTGAACTGTTATTTTTAAACTCCCCATGAGGGAAACATTAGCATGTGTTTCATTGTTATAGAAGTTGGCAAACACTTCAACATTACTTAGAGTTTGTCATTGTTCTCCACAGCCTCACCCAAACTTTTGACTCATCCTTTGTGTCCCTGAACATGTTACTGATCTCTTATTTTTGCCTGATGCCTACTAATAGGTGCAGCCCAAGCTTTCAACACCTGAGTTCTTACTGATCTTACTTGAAAGACAAAGTGACAGACATGAGATACATATAATGTGGACTCAATAACTGCCCTCCTCTTAAAGGAAAAGGGTACAAGTTAGCATATAATTAAATTGGAGCTTATGGGATCAGAAGCTGTGCTTCCACTTCTGGTGAGTTGCAGATACAAGGCCAGAAACTCCAGAAACAGGGGATATCATAGATGAGAATATCAGTCAGATTTCAACAAGCATCAATGCTATGAGCTTAGAGATAAAAAATATAGTCTCTCTCTCCCTCTCTCTCTCTCTCTCTCTCTCTCTCTCTTTTTGTTGTTGTTTGGTTTAAACCACTCTTCATTGACCCTAAACCCACCCTCACCATCATCACCAGGCCACTGGGATGCCTTGCCACCTCAGAGGGTGCCGCCAGAGCTAGTAGGTGGTGTGGGAGTCTTGCCTGTGACCTTGTTGGTACACTCCAGCAGAGTAGTGTGGATGTCCTTGGCACAAGCTATCTGGGCTTTGATGATGGCCAGGTACTGTGGGTATGGCAGGCTGGCAGGCTGCACAGCATCAGGCTTGGTGGTATAGGTACTAATGCTGGAGAATGTTTGGCACTGTCACAGCTCTGTGACAAGCACTCATGTGCCAGGCACAGGCAGAGCTCCAGCTGACCACAAAGCACATAGAACTCCTCCAGGCACTTGTCAAAGTGCTGTATGGGTGCATCACTGCTCTTTTGTCCATTAGCAACATTAGTGTTCTGAATCAACTTCACAGCTGCAACCTTCGTCCATTATGTCCAGAGTCTTCTTACAGGCCAGTCCTTCCTCCAGGGTTAAATGACCAGAGACTGGGTTCTCTATTGTCCCCCAATTGTCTCACCTCAGAGCTTCGCTTTGGCCTCACAAAAAAGAACAAGTATTACTCTTCTCTGCCTACAATCTCTCCTTAACTAAACAGGACCCTCAGGGGCCCGCCTTGAAGCTTGGTGCCAATCACCTGCAGACTTCAGCTGTGGAATGAGCACCTTAAAGCCTTGTACAGAGTCAAAGTCTTGTTGCTGTTGTTACAGGAGTCCGCTCTGGGTAGATCCCACCAATTGTGCCGGGGGTTGCTGTTGCTGTTGGGGACCTAGTCCACCAGCCAAGCCAGGAACTGATACCCCAGCAGCTGAGAAAGTCACAGAAGCCTGCAGCTGGAGCACAGCCATTTTCCTCTCTTAGAGCACCAGAAGTGTGCCACAAGTGCATCTCCCTCAGCTTCTTAGCTTTTTCAGCTGTAGGCCGGGTTTGCTAGTTAGCTCCGCCTCCTGGGAAATTCAACCAATGAAAGAAGAAATGCCCTTCCTTCCATCACTGCAAAAACCCATGTTTAAACTGCAACATCTTTTCACCAATCATTAGAGTCTTTTGCTTCTTTGCTCCGCCTTTTAGCCAACAGCTAACCAATCCGTGTGTGGTTTTCCTCTAGACTATTTCCTGGAAGACCTCTAGGCTTGAAGCAACAGGTCCAGGTCTGCAGCTTCTGGGCAGCAGTTTGTACTTGGAACTACAACTCAGTCCCTGGCACTGCCTGCCCGAATACCTGAGTCGTTCTCAGAGCTTTTCCAGACATCTCACCTCACCTCATACCAGACCCTGCTAAGGGCGGTGCCGGCCTGAACCCTGCGTCAGGGCAGGTGTCCTTCAGAGTCTGCACACTCTTTGGTGTCTGCTCGCGGTGCAGCAAGAACCAAGTCCGTGCCACCATCGCTATGGTGCCCACCATCCAGACCCAGGCCCAGTGGGAGAATGGTCACAGGTAGGTGCCTTGACACTTGGCTTTACTACTCTGGTGTCTGAGCTTCACCCAATCTTTTTTTTTTTTTTTTTTTGAGAGAGAGAGAGGGTCTCGCTTTGTATTCAAGCTGGCCATGAGCTCACTGTGTACTTCAGATGAGCCTGGAACTCACAACAATCCTCCTGCTTCTGCCTCCCAAGGGCAGAATTGTTGTATGTGGTTACCAAGGATCGAATTTAGGACCTTGCGCTGGCAAGGCAGGCACCAGAACCACTGAGCTAAATCCCTGGCCTGATAGAAATATAGTCTTAATAAATCATATCATGACAAAGGAAGACCAGTGAGAAAGAAATGAGAGATCTGGTGAGTTTGGCCTATTGTGACTCTAGGTCAGGCCTTATTATAAGGATGAACATAATAAAAAATGTCATATTCTAATACTATGTCTTCTACCTAGAAAATCTTTTTTTGTACACATGGATTATTAAGTGTTTTATTAATTTCACATTTTCCATGCAAATATGTCAAACTCTACCACTGACAGAAACTTAAATGTGTGTAAAGCAATCTCCAGTTAGAACCTGACAACACAAGACTCACCTAACACATGAAATAACAGAAGATTCACAGCAAATGAATCAATGAAAGCAATGAAAAAAATGCAATGAAAATAGTAGGAATCAGTATCAATCTTGTAAAATGGCAGAATTGAAGGTGTAAGGTAAAACTCATCATGATGGTCATGGTGATTGGAGAGCTCCCCCATAGGAATATGCAGACAATTCCTGAACTATAGCTCTCTAAGTTTTCTCCTGATTTCTCTCATCTCCTCCATAAACATTTCTAAATCATCATTGTCTCAATTCATCCCATCATTCATCTGCCTATTGGATATGGCCCATTAAAAATTAGGGGCAGGGCCGGGGAGTTAGCTCAGTGGTTCCGGCGCCTGTCTTGCAAGCACAAGGGCCCGGGTTCGATTCCCCAGTAACCACATAACAATACTGGGTGTGGAGACCCACACCCAGCAGCAACCAGTACCACATACCACAGTGCCGGGCGTGGTGGCTCACGCCTGTAATCTCAGCACTCGGGAGGCAGAGGCAGGAGGATTGTGATGTGAGTTTGAGGCTGAGCTCAGGGCCAGCCTAAACCACAAAAGCGAGACCCTGTCTCCAAAAAAAAAAAAAAATTAGGGGCAAGTCAGTGGGACTGTTGTCTGTTAATTCCTACAGGTTGGCAGCCTTCACCTCTTCCCAAAGGGTGGTGGTCTCCCTCTCTATTATGCATAAGGTACTCCATTTCTTAATTTTTCTTTTTTGCTTTTCCACAGCCAATGCCAGCCTATTGTGCATAGGGCCATGCAGAGCTAGTACATAGCCTACCTAGAAAATCTTGAGGCCTACCACTGCAGCTTAGCTGCAGAAAACTTTCTGAATATATACAAGTACTTGTACTAAAGGCTACTTTCAACAAACAGAAAGTTGAAACAGAAGGAGGAGAGAGAAAGAGAGAGAATGACAGTGAGAGAGAGAGCGCATTGTGGTGGTGTACACCTCTATACTTTATATACAAGGGGCTGAGGAGAGTCACCATTGGTTCAAGGACAACCTATGCTACATAGTAATTTTAAGGCCAGCCTGAACTACAGAGTGAGACCATGTCTTTAAAAGAAAAAGAAAAGAAGAAAATAATTGAGTCAAATTAAATTGGATTATCTAACACTGGAATTGTGTTGAGAAAAAAGCTGGTCACCTCTTGACTGCCAGGAAACTAATAGAAGCAAGTTTATGAATGATATCTACTGTGCTAAAGCACAAGCATAATGACTTCCTTCCTCCAACATACCTGTGAATTAATAGACTGAGGGCAGAAACTGCATGGCAATGTTAAACTCCCAACAACCAAGCAGCTTGACACCAAGCCTTTAGTGCGTGGCCTTTAGAAGATGTTTTATATTCAAAATGATGTGGGAGAAATATACCTCAGATCTTGTTAGATGTCATTTCTCAAAGTCTTTGGCTCACAACATTTAAGAATTAAGTTGCAAACCAAAGGATAAAGTTAGAAGAGTCCATTGGAAATAAGGAGAGAAGAATAGGTTCTGGACTTTCAGCAGGATCCCATGTGGTGGCCATGAAAGCCCACTGTTGGGGTGATTCATACAGCAAAGCCAAAATATAAGTACCGTGTGGGTCAAACCACAGTCAACCTTCAGGATTACAGTTGCTTAGCCAACAGGGAAACAAGTCATATAGAAAGAGTCCATAGAAAGGACAAGGCATTTTGGAAAAGGGATTGGTCAAGGTGTTCTGGTCGCCCATCTGTGTGGCTGATGCCTCTGTGCTTGTAGAAGGAAGTGGTGCTAAGTACAGTATAGTTTCAAGTCATTTCTTATCCTTCAGGGGGCATGTAGTTCTGTCCAATATATCTTCACCTTGAGGCCTGGCCTTCTTCAGGTGTGCTCCAGCCATGATTCTTGTATCTTTAGATTTTGTGTTGACTTCAAGGGCCCATTTCCTGTCTGACAGTATATTAATTTCTGTCTAACTGAACTGCCTCTAATAAAATTATAACAATATTTGAATGAAATATTTATTCACTCAATGAAATATTTAGACTACAAAGAAAGGAAATTCACTTTGAAAGCATAGATTAATGAGATTTTCAAGAAAAATATGTCAAAATTCTGGGAAGATGACAGAATGGTAAAAGCTGGATACCACTGCCTCCATATAAATTTTTCTTAAACCTGAAAACAGCAGTTGTGGGGAAGGAAACGAAGACAGCAGAGAAACCTAGATGGAAGAGATGAGAAGCAAATATTGATTAAGGCCAAAGAAAGAAGAGCGACTTAGGGAGCTGTCTGTCCCTTCTTACCTCTCCCCAAAGTGGGGAGGGGCTGTTCACCCTGCCGGACCTCGCACAGGCCCCCCAGCACAGGAGCCTAGCAACTACAGACAGCACACAGCTGGCCTCCGAGACACAGGTTCACGGCGAGGAGCAGAACAGCGTGCCAGGCCTCCTACCGCTGTGGTAAAGGGCTTACACTCCCAGATCTGGACTCACGGGAGAGGGCAAAGGGCCCGCGCCAGGAAGCCCCGTCCACAGACCGACAGGATGAGGATCCGCGCTGCCAAGAGAAGACATATCCGAGCTCCTGGGGGATCTGCCAAGATCTTCCCTACCTCAGCGAACCGGCTACCCCAAGGCCTCCAGCTCTGGGACACTCCAACTCTGGACAACAACTGGGACCCCCCCCACCTCCAGCATACTGAAGGGGGCGTGTCCTGCTCTGAGACCCGTGAATGATGGCATCGGTGAGTCTCTGGGTCCAGCGCCACTTACAGGACACTAGACTCACACCAGGGGAAAGCCTGCAATTTCACAGCTCTTTTTCCCTGTGACCTATAAACTTAAAACTGTGTGTTTCAGCCAATATAGGAATCAATGGTTCCTCACCTCAAACAGCTGGCTATTAGTGGACTAAATCCTATTCTGTTTTTATCTCTGTTTGTTTGTTTTATTTAGTTCTGTGTTTTTGCTATTCTTGTTGCTGCTTTTCTCTTTCTTCCCTCTCTTTTCCTCTCCTTTTTTCCTCTTCATCTCTACCTTTTTTCTACGCTATGCCCACTCTACTAGTCTTCATTTCTCTATTTCATTGTATCCTTTAATCTTATTGCTAATTTCTCCCTCCTCTATCTCTCTGCCACTTAACTCCTTGGTAACCCTTTCACTTCCAAAAGGTGATTCTTGAATGGTGTTAATATATCCATGGTTAATTTTAAGTCTGGGAATTTGATCATAGTTCTGGCTTTTGAGGTTGGAGGGGTCAGAGCAACAACTACCAGTTTACCACTTCTTGGGTTATGTTTGATACTGTTAATGCTTAGTGCTTTGCTGGGTTGTGTTTGAAACTGTTAAGGCTTAATCCTAATCTTAAGGGACCTAAATATTAGGAAGAAAGAAACTTGCAACAAACATCACCAGATAATAGTGCAACTATAAAATCAAATACAACAGCAGGGACAAAAGCTCAGAAATGAAGAGACACTCAAAATCTCAAATGCAGAGATCCTCACCCCAAGGTAATATGAGGGGAAGGGAAATGGAGAAATCTGAAACTCAATCACCAGGACTCTCTGAGGTGGTAACTAGAGAAGATCTAATACAATGGAAATCAGAACTGATTTCTGAGATGAAAACAGAGATACTGGACATAGTTAATGGCATTATTAACAAAGCTAAAGAGGAAATCAAGGATCTAATAGAATCAGAGATAGCAAAAGCAATGGAACCTCTTAAACAGCTACAAATAGAAACCCAAGCAATCAAAAAAGAAAATAAGTTTACACAGTAGAATAAGCACTGCAGAAGACTGAATCTCAGATGTAGAGGACACGATCACAGCCTATAAACAGGAAAGACATAATTTATGGAAAAAGACAAAAGACCATGATAAATCTATTCAACAGCTCCAGGATGATTCAAAGAAGAATAACATAAGGTTGATTGGAATTACTGAGGAAGCAAGAGATGATACAAAAGACATAAAAAATTTGCTCACAGAAATAATAGCAGAAAACTTCACAGACAAAGAAAGAAAATTAGACATCCAGAAACAAGAAGCGTACAGAACTCCACAGGGCTGATACATACAAAAACCCACACCTAGGTATATAATTATAAAAGTTCCAGATATGAAAATAAAGAATGAAATATTGAAAGCAGCTAGAGAAAAGAAAAAAAAACACCTATAAAGGTAAGCCCATCAGAATCACAGCAGATTTTTTAACCCAAACCCTCAATGCAAAAAGTGTTCCAAATCTTAAAGGACAACAACTTCCAACCCAGGCTGATTTTCCTTTCAAAGTTATCTCTGAAAATTGAGGGGTAAATAAAATACTTTCATGACAAAGAACGTCTTAAAAACTTCATGCATACAGGGGCCGGGGAGTTAGCTCAGTGGTTCCAGCACCTGTCTTGCAGGCGCAAGGATCTGGGTTCGATTCCCCAGTAACCACATAACAATACTGGGTGTGGAGACCCACACCCAGCAGCAACCAGTACCACACACCACAGTGCCGGGCGTGGTGGCTCACGCCTGTAATCCCAGCACCCGGGAGGCAGAGGCAGGAGGATTGTGATGTGAGTTTGAGGCTGAGCTCAGGGCCAGCCTGAACCAAAAAAGCGAGACCCTGTCTCAAAAAACCAAAAAAAAAAAAAAAAAAAAAAAAAAAACTTCATGCATACAAAACCCGCACTACAAAATATCCTAAAGGATATCTTGGAGAAAAAAAGGAAAATTATAAACCCATGAGACCCAGCAGAGTCATCCCACTGAGTCAAACAAGAAATGATGGGAAAAAAACAAAATCAAACAATAAAAGAGCCTAGAACAGGAAATCATGGCAGCCCTAAGTCTATTCATATCAGTCATAACTATTAATGTCAACAGTCTCAGTGCACCAATTAAGAGACCCAGACTGGCAGAATGGATCAAAAAGCAAGATCCTACAATCTGCTGTATACAGGAGACACACCTAATCCAGAGAGAAAGCCGCAGACTGAAAGTAAAAGGATGGAAAACAATTCTCCATGCAACAGGAAACTGCAAAAAAGCAGGAGTAGCTATCTTATTTGCAGACAAAATAGATTTTAAACCAAAACTGATTTAAAAGAGACAAAGAAGGTCACTATATTCTCGTACAGGGAACTATCCAAGAGAAATAAATAACTGTCTTAAATATTTATGCCTCAAATTCAAGTGCACCCAGCTATATAAAACAAATATTAATGGAAATGAAAAGCAAGATAAGCAGCAATACAATAATAGTAGGGGACTTCAGTACCCCACTGTCACAAATAGATTGACTGGACAGAAAAACAATAAAGAAGTGCTTGAGCTAAACCAAATTCTTCAATAAATGCACTTAATAGATATAGATGCCTACAGAGTATTTCACCCCACTAAGTGAGAATTTACATTCTTCTCAGCTGCTCATGGATCATTCTCCAAAATAGATCCCATGCTAGTTCAAAGAACAGGTTTAAGTAAATGCAAAGGAATTGAAGTTATCCCCTGTATATTCTCAGATCATAGTGCCTTCAAACTAGAGATGAAGAGCAAAAAAAAAAAAAAAAAAAAAATCCCAAGACTTTTACAAAGACATGGAAATTGAACAATACATTGCTGACTAACAAATTGGTCACAGAAGAAATTAAAGATGAAATTAAACAGTTTCTACAACTGAATGATAGCCCCAGTACAATGTACAGGAACTTATAGGATACAATGAAAGCAGTCCTACAAGGGAAATTCATAGCAGTGAATGCCTATATCAAGAAAACAGAGCAAGCTCAAACTAACAATCTAATGCTGAACCTTAAACTACTAGGAAAAGAGGAGCAAAGCAAACCAAGAGCTCATACTAGGGAGGAAATCATAAGGACCAGAGCAGAAATTAATGCAATGGAGACTAAGATAATGATACAGAAAATCAACAAATCAAAGAGTTGGTTTTTTGAAAGGATAAATAAAATTGACAGACCCTTAGCCAACTTTCTCAAACAAAGAAAAGGCTCAAATCCATACTATTAAAAGTGAAAAAGGGGAAACCACCACTGACCCAGTGGAAATACAGAGAATAATAAACACATACTTTGAAAATTTATATTCCAATAAAATGGAAAATGTAGAAGAAACTGATAAGTTCCTGAATACATACGAACTTCCAAAGTTGAATGAAGAGGATATAAAAATGTTAAACACCCCAATATCAATCTGTGAAATTGAAAATGTAATAAAAAAACCTACTGACAAAAAAAGGCCCTGGGCCTGATGGCTTCACTGCTGAATTCTACAAACTTTTAGAGAAGAGTTAACACCACTACTCCTCAAACTCTTCAATGAAATTGAAAGGGAAGCAGCACTACCAAATTCATTTCTGGAAGCAACCATTACCTTAATCCCAAAAGCAGAGAAAGACCCAACCAAAAAAGAGAATTACAGGCCAATCTCCTTAATGAACATTGATGTAAAAATCTTCAATAAGATACTAGCAAACAGAACACAGAGAGCCATCAAGAAGATCATACACCCTGACCAAGTTGGATTCATCCTAAGGGACGCAGGGATGGTTCAACACATGTAAATCAATAAATGTAATACACTACATTAACAGGCTCAAGGATAGAAACCATATGGTCATCTCAATAGATGGGGAAAAAGTATTTGATAAAATCCAACATCCATTTATGATCAAAACCCTGCAGAAAATTGGAATAGGTGGTTTGTATCTCAAGCTAATAAAAGCTATTTATGAGAAACCAACAGCCAGCATTACCCTAAATGGTCAAAAACCAAAACCTTTCCCACTCAGATCAGGTACAAAACAAGGATGCCCACTTTTACCACTTCTGTTCAATATTGTACTGGAAACATTAGCCATAGCAACTAGGCAAGACAAAGAAATAAAAGGAATAAATATAGGAAATGAAGAAGTTAAACTGTCATTATTTGCTGACAACATGTTACTCTATCTAAAGGATCCTAAAAACTCAACCAAGAGACTGCTAGACCTAATCGCAAAATTTAGTAGTGTAGCTGGATACAAGGTTAATGCTCAGAAATCATTAGCCTTCATATACACAAACAACAGATTCACTGAGCAAGAAATTGGGGAATCCCCTTCACAATAGCAGCCAAAAAAATGAAATATGTAGGAATTAATCTAACAAAGGAGGTGAAAGACCTCAACTGTGAAAATTACAACACTCTGAAAAGGGAGATAGAAGAAGATACCAGAAAATGGAAAGACATCCCTTATTCCTTGGTTGGAAGAATCAATATGGTCAGTTATTATACAGTTATTATACAGATTCAACACAATCCCAATTGAACTCCCAAAGTTATATTTCACAGATCTAGAGAAAATAATTTAGAAATTCATCTGGAATCACAAAAGACCTAGAATAGCAAAAGCAATTCTAAGCAATGAGGACATGATGGGGGGTATTACGATCCCCAATTAGAAAGTGTACTACAAAGCCACTGTGATTTAAAAAAAAAAACAAAAACAAAAAACACATGATACTGGCAAAGCAACAGATCCTAGGACCAGTGGAATAGATTAGAAGATCCAGAAACAACTGCAGACACACTAAGCTGTCTCATTTTTGACAAAGGAGCCAGATACCCTCAGTGGAGAACGATAGCCTCTTTAACAAATGATGCTGGAAAAACTGGATTTTAACCTGCCAAAGACTAAACCTAGCTCTTTCACCATGTACTAAAATAAAATCAAAGTGGATTAGTGACCTAAATATTAAAACAGACACACTAAACCTGCTACAAGGCTCTTGAAGACATTGGTTTGGGGAAAGATTTCATGAACAAATTTCCCATAGCACAAGAACTGGTAGAAGAAATTGATAAATGGGATCTCATCCTATTGAGAGGTCTCTGCACAGCAAAAGAAACCACCAGCAAAGCGAAAAGGCAACTGACAATATGGGAAAGAATCTTTACCAGCCGCCTCTCAGACAAAGGGCTACTATCTAGAATACACAAAGGGCTCAAAAAAAAAAAATCAATCCACCCAAATTTAAAGACTCAATTCAAAAATGGGCATCTGAAATGAACAGACACTTTCAAAGGAAGAAATAAAAGCAGCTAAGAAGCATATGAAGAAATGTTCAACATCACTAGTCATTCGAGAGATGCAAATGAAAACAACATTGAAATTTCATCTCACTCCACAAAGAATGTCTGCCATGTCAGAATTAGCCAGCAACAAATGTTGGCGAGGCTGTGAAGAAGAAGGAACCCTTCTCCACTGTTGATGAGAATGTAGACTCACACAACCCCTGTGGAGAACAGTTTGGAAATTCCTCAAAAAAGCTAGGATTGTCATTTTTTCAAGTTGTGTCTTATACTGGTACAAATCCCCATTATGGAGTGCAATCATGATGTGTATATTTAATGTACCAATAAAGATAATTAAAAAAAAAAAAAGCTAGGATTGGAGGTTCCACACACAAGAATTAAGAGTCATATCACAGTGACATATGTGTACCTATGTTTACAGCAGCTCACTTTGTGATTGCTACATCTTGGAAACAACCCAAATGTCCATCAACTGGAGACTGGATAAAAAAGCTGCGCTTCTTCTACAGAATGGAGTATTACTATGCCATAAAAAATGATGAATTTGAATCATTTATACTTAAATGGACATACCTTGAAGACATCCTCATAAGTGAAATAAATAGGTCACTTATTATATTATGTAAATATCGTATCTTTTCTCTGGTATGAGAAAATAAAGATGTAAATGAGTTCTAGAATGTATGTTATATATTGGGAAATAGAAAACCCTCAAAGCGTAATGGAGTGAAGGGGGAAAATAATGAGATTATAAAAAAAAAGAAAGGAAACAAAGTTTATGTATATAGGGGGTGGGGATGGTAGGGTGGGTAGGGCTATGGGAAAAAATGAGAATTAAGTTGTGTCATATAGTGGTACAAATTCTCATCGTTGAATGCAATCATGATGTGTATATGTAATGTACCAATAAAGATTTCAATTAAAGGGCTGGGGCTATAGCTCAGTGGTTCTGACGCCTGTCTTGCAAGTGTGAGGACCTGGGTTCAATCCCCAGTAACCACATAACAATATTGGGCGTGGAGACTCACGCCCAGCAGCAACCAGTACCACATACCACAGTGCCAGGCGTGGTGGCTCATGCCTGTAATCCCAGCACTCGGGAGGCAGAGGCAGGAGGATTGCTGTGATGTGAGTTTGAGGCTGAGCTCAGGGCGAGCCTGAACCACAAAGTGAGACCCTGTCTCAAAAAACCTTAAAAAGGGGGGCCGGGGAGTTAGCTCAGTGGTTCCGGCGCCTGTCTTGCAAGCGCAAGGGCCTGGGTTCAATTCCCCAGTAACCACATAACAATACTGGGCATGGAGACCCACACCCAGCAGCAACCAGTACCACATACCACAGTGCCAGGCGTGGTGGCTCACGCCTGTAATCCCAGCACTCGGGAGGCAGAGGCAGGAGGATTGCTGTGATGTGAGTTGGAGGCTGAGCTCAGGGCCAGCCTAAACTACAAAGCGAGACCCTGTCTCAAAAAAAACCTAAAAAAAAAAAAGATTTCAATTTTAAAAAAAAGAAAAAGAAAAATATGTCCAAGGCAGATTGCATCATGATCAGAGTGATATTTAGAATCTATAGTAGTCAGCCTGGAAGCATTCTGGAGCACAGAGATGGCTATGATCTGAAATTTTAGCCAAATTGAGAGAAGTTAATTAAAAGCCTTGATGATTCTGTACTTTACAGCACCTACACATCCCATGGTGATTGATGAACTGTCCCCTGTACAGCTGCTGTTTGCTTAGTTACTTTTTATTTTTTTCTACATATACTTGAAATGTAAATGTGTTTGGTGATAGATATGTCAGCTACAGAAACTGTGGTAATCATTTTTCAATATGAACATTGTATTGTGTACATTGAATATATTTTATTTACTACAGTTACAGTAAGTGAAATGAATAAATAATTTTTAACATGTCGATGGCTCTGTGGTGTGTCCTAAAGATTTTCCCTTTTGCTGCATTTTTGCCAGAGTAATACAGTTTACACTTGTTATATTCCTGAAAATTCTTAAAGTTTTACACCTCAGTCATTAGAAATGTAAAATAATTAGTTTCAGGGCATAATTTAGTATAAACTAGACATTACCATGGCATTATGTCATCTCACCTATAAAAGAAAGTTGAAGTAAATTTGTTCAAAGTAGTATCTGCACTATGGTTAAACAATTTTTCAGATATATTGCATATTTTTTGAAAACCCATGAAAGCTTTTGTAGCAGAAGCTTTTAATGTATTATTTAAAGATGCCTGTAGGCCTCTGGGACTCTGTCTACATTTTGTTGATCTCTTTTGTTTTGAAATTTACATAAAGATGTACTTTTATCACAGAATTTAACAAACTGCACTGACTCTGATGGAGTGAAGCAGCAATCAGCTAATTAATTTTCGCTGGATATTCATGGAAGGGATTATGTGAGTTAGAAGAGAAAATTGGTGTGCGCGGGCGCGCGCGCACACACACACACAAACACACACACACACACAATGATGTGAAGAAATGGAAAATATAGGCTCTTTGCTATATGTCTGATGGCTTAATTGGTGGTAAACCATTCACAAAAAAGTTTCTGTAGCCTTTGCCTCATTGCCTAAGTACGTTGTAAATGCCTTAACCAAAATTACAGAGTAGTTCACTTTAGGAACCTTTTTATCACATTGGTGAAGCTAGGAAATCCAGGATCAACTTAATCTGTATACAGACAATTTTTAAAGATGATGACTCCCAGTTGAGTTCTCACATGGCAGGAGAAGTGGAGAAGATGTTTTATCAACTTTGTAGGTGATATAGTTATTATTGTGATTTCTGACTGCATGAAGTCTTTATCTAATTGTTTCACATCTCACATTGGAAAGTATGTTCTAATATATGAATATGGGAGGAACTCAGCATTCATACTACAGGATATATTATATTATGCCATGTGTTTGGCAGTGTTATGGCTTTCATAGGTATTATTATTCCCACAACTATTTATGTGCTGATATATAATGCAAATATAGAAGCTTTTGGAAGATAAAAACTTAAGCAAAGTGTTGCATTTTCATTTTTAATAAAAGGAATTTAACTGTAGATGTGTGAACTATAATGGTCCAAATTATTTATGAAGAAAAAACAAGGTGGACAAGTTTATATTGGAGAGTCAACAAAACAAATATTAGAAGGCAATGCCAGGCATGGTGGCTCACACCTCTAAGCTCAGCACTCAGGAGGCAGAAGCAGGAGGATTGCTGAGTTTAGAACCAGCCTGAACTACAAAGCAAGACTGTCTCAAAAAAAAAAAAAAAAAAAGGACCGGGGATTTAGCTCAGTAGTTCCAGCTCCTGTCTTACAAGTGCAAGGACCCGGGTTCAGTCCTCCTTGGTAACCACATACAATACTGGGTGTAGAGACTCACACCCAGCAGCAATTAGTACCACATACCACAGTGCCAGGCGTGGTGGCTCATGCCTGTATTACCAGCACTCGGGAGGCAGAGACAGGAGGTTTTCTGTGATGTGAGTTTGAGGCTGAGCTCAGGGCCAGCCTGAACCACAAAGTGAGACCCTGTCTCAAAAACACCTTAAAAAAAAAAAGAGGCAAATGACATTAAACAATACCTCTATGTTCATAAAATTATTTGTGATGCTATCAGTCCCCACTGTTCCTTGAGCAGGAATAGTCCTAGAATCATAGGGAAAAAAAGTACCACTCGAGATAGAAAAATAATATTTAAGAGACAGTTTAGGAGATGACCAGAGACTATGCATATAATTCACATAGTGTGATGGCAAGTTTCAACCTCACATGATCAGGCCAGTGCAGCATATTTACAAATGCAATTTCTTGTCAAAACTAGACTGGGCTTCAAGATGGCCATTCATCCTTAGACATGACTGCTATCACATCCAATGCACTAGTGGCTTTCAACTTACTGAAATAATAGACCTTGCCTTGGCATTTTCTATCTACGCCTAACGCTTCACCCTTCAGTGTATTATGTCCTCATGGATCTCCTCTGTCAAAACTCAAAATATCTCAGTAGATTTTATGGGACATCTTCACTTCTGTGACCCTTCCTCATGTTTATGACCTTCTTTTGAATATGTGTGCTACAGACCAGAATTGTTCTGTAGTGACAGTCAGAGTTCCAAGTCTGAGCTGAATGCCCTGTAATGAGCTGGAAGTGAGTGCTTCTGACATACAGGGATTTGTCTACATCATTACAAAGGATTTTCAAGGTACAATCTGATTTTCCTTGTTTTTCCTAGTGAAGAACTTGAAGGTTAAAAAAAACCTTTAGTAATGTCCCAAGTTCTCATAACTAGTGATAGACTGATATGCATGTGTGTCTCCAAATAGGGTATTCACACTCTGCAGTGTGCTGTCTATTCCATGTAGAAGATTTAATTCTTCACTGTAGTATTTCTCCTTAGTGGGTTTCTGTGGACTCAACTTCAGCATGCTATCTCATTCTTACCACCAAGGTCATCGCCTTGCTAGACATCCTGAAGGGGCACAATTACTTTCTTATTCCAATCCGGAAGACAAGTCTTGCAATCTGTTTTCCATTAGTATATAAGAATGTCACACATGGGGTAATTGATAAAGAATGGAAATGTATTCTCTATAAATTCTGAAGTTGCAAAGCTTAAAATAGTGGAATAAAAATCTAGTGAGATCTTTGTTACAATTGTTGCTGAAATATACTTTTTGTTTTGATTGGTTTTTTGAGACAGTGTTTCACTACAGATTTAGGCTGGCCTTGAGCTCAAGCGGTAGGCTAGGCTGGCTTTGAAATCTTGGTGATCCTCCTGAATCAGCCTTCTGAGTTCTGGGATTGCAGATGTGTGCCTCCGTGTTTACTTTGAATGATACATTCTTGAATGCCAGGAAACCACATGTATGATAGAACAAACAAGCACTGTTATTAGAAACCCATTCAAATCATATGACCAACTTTCATGTGAAAAACATCATCACATTCATGAAAGAAAATGTGCACATCATCTACTAGAAGTCTCATGTATCAATCCTGTTAATTAGATACTCAATTCACAAAAATGTGAAATATAGAGGGAATGACAAGTTACTAATTTGAAATTTATGACTTGAGTCATAGGAAATGCACAGTACATGGCTGTCTCTGCTGATCCTTGAATCTCCATGTCCCAAGACACAGAAGCCTCATGCCAGTCAGCTTCTGTGTATTGCTTTATCGTTGGTCACTTGGATATGGTCCAGCCTTTTTCTATGTATCACTTTTACTGATTTAAAATAAAGGTTCTCATTACATAATGCAAAAGCACTGATTCATAGCTATGATGAATTGCCTGAGTAAAAGACCCAACTCTGACTGGGTAGCAACGTTTCAGTAACTATCAATAAGTCTTGTCCAGTGAGTGGTCTTGCAGAGCTGTATCTCTCTGAAGCGCCCTCTAATGGATAGAGAGGAGAACACAAGCTCAGTGTGTGTGTGTGTGTGTGTGTGTGTGTGTGTGTGTGTGTGTGTGTGTGTGTGTGTGTGGCAGTATTGTTTTTGTGGTAGACATATATATATAATATTTTACAGAATAACGTTTTGGGAATGGTTTTATCAGGTAGAGCAGACTTGGGAAGATAAGTACTTGAAGGAGAAAGGTAAGAGAATGAGTTAATAGGCTTTGTACAGAAAAATTTCTGTGCTAAGCAGGCTAGGGATAGAGACCTTGAACTGAGAGTCTTAGGTCAACAAAACTTGGTATAGATAATACTTGGCACTAGACATATCAGCTGCAGTCTTCATGGGAGAAGCTGGCTCCTTCCCAGGGATACAGGCTCAGAAAATACAGCCTTCAGATAATTTGGGAGGATGGACCACAGTTGACAAACTGCCTTTATCAACACAGTACTGGATTCAGTTTTATGACTCTTAACACTGCTGCCCAGATGGTTTATACAGAAGCATTTCTCTGTAATTCTACTCGTCTGTCCCTGGTTGGTATTTCTCAGGCTGAGGACTTATGACTCTTTAATCTCTCCTCTCTGAGCTGGTCTTTTTCTCTGGCTCCATTTATTTCACAAAGAAAATCATTTTCCATTTGATTTTCTCACATCCACAGTCAACTTCCACCTTTCTTAGCATCCCTCATTATGAGGTATCTTTGTCTATGTTCATTTGCTTTGGAACAAAATTTTGAAAACTAAGGAAAGGACCTGGTTCATCTCTCACACCCAGTGAAAGTTCTCTAAGGTCCTAGCATAGTGAGCACTGGAGGATGAGTACTTGAGTGCTCTACCAAAGGGGCTAACAATGAGCAATACACTGAAAAAAAAAAGTTCACTTGACACAGCAAAAACATGCTACATACTCCATATATATCCGCCCTGATATGTTCATGTCCTGAATATTTCACAGTGTGAAAACTGAGGCACAAAGCAAAAGTATCACTGCCCAAAGGCAAGAAGCTCTGTAAACTTATGGTGATGCCCTCAGCTAAGTTGTCTGTGCCACCCAGAGGGGAAACAGACCACGAAGTTCTGCCCAGTCAGGTCCTTTGAGGAGGTGAAGACTGTTTCCTGATGGCACCTGTTCCTGATCATTTCCTCTTGGTGACCCTCCATTTTCCTTATTCTTGGTTATGTAAGGTTGACCAGAAGACAAGTTCAAGATATGAGATGATATAGTCTTTTTTGGATTTTAAACGTCAAAAAATCAAACTCCTGCTTTGGTGGGAAATGATAAGTTGTATCATCATTGAAATATGGGAAAACTTTTTTCTTTATTTAATATTACATATCTCTTTTTAAAGAGGGAAACAACACTAGATTGGCTTTGAAGTTTGCGTATATATTTTCCATCAGTATCAATCAGTTACAGCCTGTATTGCATAAACTTGAAGTAGGTAAGTTAGGAGCTTGCCTGATGCTGAACCCTTGTTGGTTAGACTGTCTGTCCTCTGTGTACCCAAAATACCAAAAAAGGATGCATTCTTAGAGGCAGTCATATTGTATTGATGAAAAATTTGCAACTCTCTGAGGTCTTTTACAGGTTTTGCTGATATGAGAAAATATATGAGTTGCATTCTGTTCCCCAAAAAATCCATTAACATGACAGTATACCTATCTGAAGTTTAGGAAAATTGAAATAAAAGTCCCCCTCATTCCACCTTGAGTCTACTTTCAATCTGAATGATACTGGAACATTTTAGACTTCTACAGGCACAAAAGGGATATATTTCTCACAGCCTTCTCCTTCATGGCCTACACTCAGACTGTGTTTTACAGTGTCTGCTCTCCATGTTCATCACACCCACATAACTGCTTCAAACTACTTTTTCTGCAATCTGTGCTATTTAACATTGCCTGAGAATATCCTGAGTCACTCAAAGCACTTCTGGTAAATGAGTTTCACATTGCCTCCTCTCATGTTCTCACAGCATCTTATAATTTCAGTTTTCTCTTATAATCAACATTGCGAGTTCTGTTCTCATTTGATATGAAAATATACATGCTGAGAAACAACAATGACTAAGAAAAAAGCTCTTCTTTGTCCTCAGAGTCTCATGGCTCAGATTGAGAAATTCTCTTCTATTGGGCATGGCAGCTGGGAATAAGTCATGATGAAGTAGAGCAGTGGTCCGATGGTCTTCAGTCATGTTGACAGACTCTATCAAGGAGTGAGAGAAGCCTTCAGAAATTGGCAGTGTGAGAATGGGACCTTCAGTATGTGCATGTGTGATTCATGTAATGACATCAAGAGTTAATTTACAGATAGCAGAGGCAGTATGTAAAGTTTGGGTACCTGTACATGGAAGTGTTATATTACCTCATGTCAGCATATTCAGAAATATTAGAGTGAATTCCCAGAAAGTATTGTCACGTATATCTTCACATTACTGTGGATATGAATTAACATGTACAAGTGAAATGGTAAGCAATAAAGGAGGCCTCTGTCATTTTATAAAATACTGTGCGACATGAGTGAAGGTGTCTGCAGCAAGGGGGTTGTTTTAAGCATGGGTTCACAGCCAAATGCCTGTTGGAAATAAATTAGCTCTGCCTGCATGGAGTAGAACCGATTGTAAAGGAAATAATTAGCTTTGACATGTGGGGAGTTGCTGGAGTCAGACTAAAATATGTACACATTTAAAGACATGTGAAGAGAAGCTATTAAACTCATTTATACAATTATTTGAAGACTGAATCGATGCATTTGTGTTCATTTAGGACACACATCTAACTGAATTCTATGAGGTATTTACTTAGTTAGTTGGTTATAGGTAAAGAAGAAGTCAAACTGGTCTGGGAGAATGGAAAATGCACTCAGGAGTTTTGGAGGCAAAGTATTTATTGCTGGCTGAAACCAACCTGGAATTGCTTCCAAAGTGGGCAGCCCCCTCCCCAACCAAAGCAGAGGTCTTAAATAAACTAGGAAAGGAGGTGGGGTTATAGATATGAGGCACTTAAACTACATACACCATGCTTAGGCACAAGGAACAAAGAATTACACAATTGGGTAAGGGACCTCATAAGAGGTGGAGAATTCAGTATCAGCATCTTTTTACATTAATTCTCTATCCCAAGCATTACAGGTTAAATGGTCAGAAAGTTACATCAATCTCAGCATATTTACATAGCCTCATTTTCATACAGCTCTTTTGGAGACAGACATTCATGTATTATCTGAAGAAACAAAGGGCTATAAAAAAGAGCAGGGAAGGCGAAGCCTATGAGTTAACAGAGAAACTATTTTGCAGTTCAAACATATAGAACTTAAGAAAAGTAGGTTTATTTTTTTCTCAGTGTTTCAAAGATTGCAGCCTCAGTTTGACTCTTGCCACAATATCTTGACAAATAGAAAATTTAAAAGGGTGACTTCTGTATGACAGCAAGGAGCCAGAGCAGAGAAGGAGCCGGGGAGGAAGGATTCAGGTACCAGGTTTGGTCATCAGGTCAGCCTCGCACAGCTCCACCAGATGCACCTAGAAGTGTGCTTTACTAATATCCTATACAACTCTCTAGTGAAACAAGTTGTTAACAAGTGTATCACAGGGCTCCAGACAATATCTTCTTTATAGCTGTATTGAAGACCTGAAGAGGCAGAGGTTGAGCCTGTGAGGAGGGCACCACAGGCCATGGTGAGCCTACAGTCTGAAGTCATTAGGTGTCCCTGTGTCATCACATAGAAATGGCTAAGTGAACAGTGGGGCTCCATTTCAGCAATCATTCTGAATCTCACACTGGGGAAGATGCTTACTTTCAGAATTCAGGTTTTTTTCATGACTCTGTGGGAGTAACAAGCTTGTCCGGGCAATTTGAAATGTTTGCTTTTCATCCATATTTACTGTTTTGCAGATTTTTACTACACTTAACTCTTATTTTTTTTCATTTACACAATGATTGTGCTCCTTTGGGAGGACATATATTAATTTTATTGGCTGAAAATGAATAGAAATAGTGTGAAAATCTTGACAAGGAAGCTTGCTGTCTCACTCTCAATTGCTGACCTCTCATATAGCCTTTCCTTCCCCAATTTTCATTACATCTTGGACTCATCTAGACTTGGGATGCTTTCTGGCATTAAAGGACTGATTTTTCCCTAGTGTTTTGACCCTGACCCTTCTGAGTTCATTTGTAACCCTTTACAGGAAGAGTCCACTGAGTCTTTTTTTTTTTTTTAGTTTTTTGAAACAAGTTCTCATTTTGTAGTTCAGGCTAGGCTCAAACTCTCAGCAATCCTCCTGTCTCTGCCTCCCGTGTGCTGGGATTACAGGCATAAGTTACCATGCATGAGTTCCAAGCAGATGCCAGAACTACTGAGCTAAATCTTCAGCTTCCACTGAGTCTTTTAAGAAAACAAGAGTGGCACTGAAAAGCCTGGGGTAAAGCCCTTAAATGCAAGTATCCTTCAGGTGAGGTGAGGTCAGTATTGTAGAAAACACTCAGGTCCAGAAATCTCAGCACCATAATCTTTCCTTTGGAATTCACACTTGCAGGAAATGGTTTGTTTCTTTTTTAGTTCTTGCCGTGGAGGGAGGGAAATAGAGCAGGAGCCAGCTGGTGGTGATGAGGGGCAGGCTGTGTGAACTGTCCAATCAGGTGGCCCAAGGTACGAGTGTTCTTCTGGTGTCATGTCACCAAAGTGCTATCCCTGAACACTGATCTGAGTGTAGGATGCATGTTCCACCACCTGCTGTGACTTGTGTGGGCTGCGGCCTACATAGGAAAGACCCTGGGAGACCTTCCAAGCCATGCAGTGGTGAAGCTGCAGGATGGGAGCTCTCAAATGAGGTGGGAATGGGGTGATATCTAGTTAAAAGCCACCTATGATGGCTAGAGCCTCTGTGCTAAGCCTCAGACCCAGAGGCCCTCCTAGGCTGGTGATGAATCATCCTCTGTGCCTTTTGGCCCTTGCTAGGTCAGGAATTGTTCTGGGACTACAGAACCCTGTCCCAACTGTGACACAGCCAGCCTTCCCTGCTCTCTTGGGAAACCCTCTGCTCCTCTTGCATCTTGACCAGTGTGGGGAGCAGAAGGGCCTTCCAGAGATGCTCACTCAGATGTGGGTTGGAGCTGGATGCAACAGTGCTGATCTACGTCCCTGGTCTCATTGCTGACGGCAGCTGATCTGGAGGATCTAAAACTTATGGCTATGATGCAAGGTCTCAGCCACAACTCCTTTCCCCAAATTTCTGTGTTGTTTAAAAAAAAAAACAGGAACACATATAGCAAGGAACAATGGTGAGAGAGAAGGTGTGGGGAACAGGAATGGGGATGGTGACTTAGGGGTTGGGAGATGATTGTGGCAGATCAGATTCAGTTTGCCCTTGGTAGCAGGTTAGAGAGCTTGCTGTTGGGCTGCACTTTGGCGTGTGTGGAAAAGGGAACCATTTTAGATCTAGCACAGTTCATGGGCCTTTTTGTAGGATAGTGACTAGCAGATTTTTGTTCTGTTTTGTTTTAATAATTTATTGAATTATTGGTACATTATGTGGAACTTATTACCATATTCGTCACTGAGAATTTGTACCTGTAGAAGATATATCTTGATTAGTTTCTCCTATTCCTTTCCTCCTCCCTTCATCTGCCTCCCTCTATAAACATGTTTTTATTTCTGCTTTTTCCATCTTTCAGTTTTTTCTTTCCCTTTCTCTTTTGTCCTGCTCCCCCCTCCCTTGTTCTTTTTTTTTTTTTTTTTAATAGCTGTAGGGACAGAGGGACCATAGCCAAGGAGGGTAAGGAAAGCCTCCCATCAAGGCTGGGTAGGCAGCTAAAATGCATTTTGGCACCTGCAAGAACAAAGGTGACATGCAGAGCTCTCCAAGCATTTTCTTGGCTGTGGAGCTTGAAGGCATGGTCTCCTAGACCTGTTATCCAGGCTGGCAGCCTGGCATGAAGAGGTACAGAACCTATAGAGATTAGTGTTCTACTTGGTAACTGAAAGGCACTTAGGGGCCACACACAGTGTGTTGTATCTCCTTGCTGATGTAAGGAAATACCCAATATCCTATTTACTCTCATTGACTTCAATGGAGCTGCTATGAGAAGGAAAAAAAAAATCCTGGTGAAAAACTGAGTTGGAGAGAACAAAAACTTTCTGAAACATCAGTTTGGCTTCTAACATCAAAGTTGTTCTTGGGAAAACATTCAAAGCTCTCCAAATATTTTCTGGGCTGTAGAGTCATGTGGGAATCATTCTTTGTAAAGCCAAGCAAAACAAAAGGTCAGCTGCCTCCACGCTGACCACACTGAGCACACTCAGGGATACTCTAGGTAAATGGTGTGCAGCAGAGTCCATTGGAACCTCAAGCAGCACCATTAGACACAGCACACAGGGCTGGGGCCTGACTGCCTCCACAATGACTGCATTGAGGGCGCTCAGGGACACTCTAGGTAAACTGGGCACAGTTGAATCTGCCAGAACCTCAAGTGGCTCAAATTAAACACCAGCACCTGTGGCAGGGGCCTGTGGGCCTCCATTACCTAGTGCTTTTCAACCAAAGTGATCTGATTGTTCTGCTTGAGTGTCTTCCATGGTGTACCAGAACTGGGATTGCAGGGTCCACTGCAGACCCAAGAAGAACAACCCAGGAAACACTGATATTTAAGGGTCTTAAATAGTAGGAAGAAAGAGACTTGCAACAAACATCACCAGACCACAGGGCAAGTAGAAATCCAAAAACATCATCAGTGACAAAAATTCAGAGATGAGGAAAAATTTAAATGCAAAGATCTTCACCCCCAGGTAATATGGGAGAAGGGAAATGAAGACGTCTAAAGCTCAATCACCAGGACTTTCTGAGATGGTAACCAAAGCAAATCTAGTGAAACAGAAATCAGAACTGATCTCTGAGATGAAGTACTGTGCATAGTTAACAATATGATTAATAAAGCTAAAGAAGAAGTCAGGGAGTTGATAGAAACAGAAATAACAAATGCAATGGAACCTTTTAAACAGCTACAAGTAGCGGTCCAAGCAATCAAGAAAGTAAGCAAAATTTTGTGCAATAGAATGAATATGACAGAAGACCAAATTTCAGACCTAGAAGATAGGATCACAGCCAATGAACAGGAAAGGCATAATATATGGAAAATGGCAAGGGACCATGGGAAATCAATCCAATAGCCCCTAGATGATTCAAAGAAAAATAACATAAGACTGATTGGAGTCACTGAGAAAGCAGTAAACAATACAAAATACAAAAAAATAAAAAATTAAAAAATTTTTTAAAAAACAACTTTACAGAGATATTGGCAGAAAACTTGACAGGAAAAGGA
This sequence comes from Petromus typicus, assembly GCA_004026965.1. NCBI lineage: Eukaryota > Metazoa > Chordata > Mammalia > Rodentia > Petromuridae > Petromus > Petromus typicus. Next base: position 24,936 of record PVIR01003275.1, read on the forward strand.
AAAAAACAACTTTACAGAGATATTGGCAGAAAACTTGACAGGAAAAGGAAAAGGATATAGAACTCCATAGGGCTGTGACATGAAAAATCTACACCTCGGTATATAATTATAAAGGCTCCAGGTATCCAAAAAAAAAAAGAATGAAAGCAGCCAGAGAAAATAAAATAATTATATACCAAGGGAAGCCCATCGGGATCATAGCAGCCTTTTCAACCCAAACTCTTAATGCAAGAAGAGCCTGGAGTAAAGTGTTTCAAGCCTTGGAGGAAAACAACTTCCAACCCAGATTGTATCCTGCAAAACTATCCTTCAAAACAGAGGAAGAAATAAGATACTTCCATGACAAAGAACACCTAAAAAACTTCACAAATACAAAACCTGCACTCCAAAACATTCTAAAGAATATCTTGGAGGGCCGGGGAGTTAGCTCAGTGGTTCCGGCGCCTGTCTCGCAAGCGCAAGGGCCCGGGTTCGATTCCCCGGTAACCACATAACAACACTGGGTGTGGAGACCCACACCCAGCAGCAACCAGCACCACATACCACAGCGCCGGGCGTGGTGGCTCACACCTGTAATCCCAGCACACGGGAGGCAGAGGCAGGAGGATTGTGATGTGAGTTGGAGGCTGAGCTCAGGGCCAGCCTGAACCACAAAGCGAGACCCTGTCTCAAAAAAAAAAAAAAAAAAAAAAAAAAAAAAAAAAGAATATCTTGGAGAAATATAAGGAAAGTTACAAACCCATGAGACCCAACAGAGTCAACTCATCGTGCCAAACAAGAAACTGATGGAAAAAGGACAAAAGCAAAGAATAAAAGAGACAAGAACAAGAAAACATGGCAGCACTAAGTCTTTCTATATCACTCATTACCATTAATATCAATGGACTCTATGTGCCAGTTAAGAGACACAGACTGGCAGAATGGATAAAGAAGCAAGATCCTACAATCTGCCAAGAAACATACCTAATTGAGAAAGAAAGCCACAGACTGAAAGTAAAGGGGTAGAAAAAAAATTCTCCTTGTGATAGGAAACTCAAAAAAAAAAGCAGGAGTGGCTATCTTACTTGCAGACAAAATAGATTTCAAGCCAAAACTGATAAAGACAGACAAAGAAAGACACTATCTTTTCTTACAGGGAACAAAGAGAAAGAAATAACAATCTTAAATATTTATGCACCAAATTCTAATGCACTCAACTATATAAAACAAACATTAGTGGACATGAAAATCCAAATCAACACCAATGCAATAATAATAGGGAATTTC
>PVIR01003275.1:33707-63312 GCA_004026965.1 Petromus typicus
CTGGGTGTGGAGACTCAACCCAGCAGCAACCAGTACCACATACCACAGTGCCGGGCGTGGTGGCTCACGCCTGTAATCCCAGCACTCGGGAGGCAGAGGCAGGAGGATTGTGATGTGAGTTTGAGGCTGAGCTCGGGGCCAGCCTGAACCACAAAAGCGAGACCCTGTCTCAAAAAACCTAAAAAAAAAAAAAAAAAAATTTTTTTTCTTAAAAGATATTCCCCTACAATTAAGTTGATTTACAGATAATCTTTATTAAAGGTATGCCATTCTTTGCATAGATTGCCAGCTGATCAAAATAACATTCAGATTTTACTAAAGTACTGTGTATTTTCTCCTAATTGCATTAACTGAAACAAGTTTTGTCAGCTACAAACAGTATATTAATTGCCACAATCTGGTTTTTCCAAGTTATAAAAATTAAAATTATTTCCCTTTGTTTGTTAAAGTATATGAATAGAAGCTCCTAGAGTTGGGGACACTACTAAATGAGACTCCCCTTGGTGAACAGAGGAGCAGCTGCCTAGAACATAATTGTTCTGGTCTTTGTCCACTGATGGGACCACCAGTAACTTTCACAACCTTATGGGAGACACATCCCAAAAAATATTGTCTTAATGTTATTGCAGATTGGTTACATTGGTCATCATAGAAGGTTTAAGCTCTAAAAATGTTGTTATATTGGTCAAATTCTAAACATATTGTAATATATTTACATAGGTCATCTTCAAAAGATTAATTTCTTTGGGATAAACAAAAGGGTGTTATCGGAAAGATGCTTTGGGTACCAAACTACATTGAAGGACATAAGGTTCATATAATTATGGTACTTATTACTGCTACTTTTGTGGTATACAAAATGTTATTTATGTTCTATAATTATACAAGTCTTGCAGTATACTATTTATGGTATTAACTTTTTGATTCAGACATCTGCCTTTTTCTTATGTTCCAGCCACCTATAATAACAGGTAGATTTGTAAGCTAATACATTCTTCCTTAGATGACAATTTGTGAAAAGACAGATACTTAGGTAAGACCCTTTTTCATACATCTTTTGAGGGAGTAAAGTACATCTAATAATTTAGATTAATTAATTTAAATTAGATTTGTAAGCTAATACACTTTTCCTTAGATGACAATTTGTCAAAAGATAGATACTTAGGTAAGAACCTTTTCAGAAATTTTTTGAGGGAGTAAGTACATCTAATAATAGCTATTTTACACCAGGTACATATTTAAGTGCATCACAAGGATAATGTGACATGTCATACTAAAACATTATGTATAGTTCTCTTTTTTTTTTTTTTTTTGGTTTTTTGAGACAGGGTCTCGCTTTGTAGTTCAGGCTGGCCCTGAGCTCAGCCTCAAACTCACATCATAGCAATCCTCCTGCCTCTGCCTCCCAAATGCTAGGATTACAGGCATGAGCCACCACGCCCGGCACTGTGGTATGTGGTACTGGTTGCTGCTGGGCGTGAGTCTCCACATCCAGTATTGTATGTGGTTACCAAGGATGAACCCAGGTCCTTGCACTTGCAAGACAGGCACCGGAACCACTGAGCTAATCCCCGGCCCATAGTATGTATAGTTCTTAAATATTAAGGGCCTTTTCTATTAACAGTGACTGGACTTAGAACAACCATGACTGGCAATCATAATAGTCTAATTATATTTTTAGTCATAAATGTTTAATATTCAGGTAATTTATAATAATTGACTATTCTTATTGCAAATGCTAATTCTACTGATCTTCTCTCCTGGGTGTTTAACAACCAGAGCTAGAAATGTAACTGGGCTAAAAAGGCAGCCAACATTTTGGCTTTGGCTTCAGAGGTCAGCTACAACTACTAAGCATCCAGGACATGAGGGAACCTTCTCCACAAGATCCTATGACTCTACAAAAAGTGTGCCAAAGGAATGTTACCCGGGGGAGGGGAGTAGGGAGGGACTCTCCCATGGTTTCGTAGAAAGCAACATGGTCAAGCAAGGGAGTGATATATATCCTGATGGCTGACACTGACAGAGGAGCCAAAAGATTCTGCGTGGTTCTGCCTGAGACTTGTGTGACCTCATTAGCAAGAAGTTCATTTAAATGAACATAGATCTCACTGTAACTTGGTTTTAAACATCCAGTAGAAAAGTATGAGGGAAATTATTTTTACTTATTACTGTCTACAGACTTCCAAATTCCAGGTGATCATTACATATAACAACTATGGGATATCCCTGCATATAAGAACTTATTATAGATATTTCAACCAATTAAACATACTATACGTCCTCACAATACATAGAGATAACCCATTGTTGGGTGTGCTCACTTTTCCCTAAAAACACACATAAAACAAAAAGAAAGGGAATATGGCAGGAGCAACCTTATTGCACAATCAGGATCATGAACAGGCCAAGCTTTAATGTCTGCAGACCAGCTTGGACATAGTCCAGACCTAAGGACTTCACTCTTACTTTCACCTCTGATAAAAACAAAGACTCTAGTGGTCCCACACACTGTGATGTTCAAGAGCAGAACTACACCAGAACCTTCATCTACATAATTCCTCAGACTATATTGCATACATCTTCCCTGCCTTCTGAGTCTTTGTTACTTGAGATCTATGGAATAAAAGGGTGGCAAGCTCAAGTCTTTTGTCTTTGCTACCCAGAGCACTGTGGATCAGGCCCAAGTTCAGCTTCTTCTCCAAGTCTCATTTCTATGTAATTAGTTCATTTTATGTTGTCAGGCTTACAGGAGACCAAAATTTAACTGCAGAAGTTCTGGTAACTTCCCCTTCCCCCCTTTCTTACAGTTGCCCACATGCATTCTTGATTCAGAGATCTGCTGTATGAAATGTTAATACTACACACCTTACTGAGAAGTTAATCTCTGGTACATCTTGGATTGGAAATGTCCCCCAAAGGCCTGGGTGTTAAAACACTTCATCTCCAGCATATGTGGCACTACTGAGAGATGGTAGAACCTCTAAGAATGGGGCCCACTGAAGCCTGGGGTCCTGGTAGCATGCCCTTAAACAGGATTATGGGGCTCTCGCTTCTTCCCTTTCCTTTCTTCTCTGCCTTCAGATAAAGTTTTGCCATATACTTCCCAAAATGATGTGCTGCCTCATCACATTCCCATCATGGCCTAAAACCTCTGAAATAATGAGCCTAGATAAACTTTCCTCTTTATAAGTTGACTACCTGAAGCATTTTGTACAATGACTAAAATCTAATGCTGTCCCTTTAGTAAGTCTGTTTTGCACACTGCTTAAGAATAGATTTGATTGGGCCGGCGATTTAGCTCAATGGTTCCGGTGCCTCTCTTGCAAGCGCAAGGACCCCTGGTAACAACATACCTAAATTGGGTGTGGAGGCTCATGCCCAGCAGTAACCAGTACCACATACCACAGTGCCTGGCATGGTGGCTCACACTTGTAATCCCAGCACTCGGGAGGCAGAGGCAGGAGGATTGCTGTGATGTGAGTTGGAGGCTGAGCTCAGGGTCAGCCTGAACTACAAGGCGAGACCCTGTCTCAAAAAACCTTTAAAAAAAAGAATAGATTTGATCTTTGGGGGAAAGGAGGATTGGCTGGAGTCCCCAGCCCACCACTCTCAGCAGACACTTAAGATCAGTCTGTAGAAGAATGGCGGTACTGTTTGAGCCGCCGACTCCATCAGAGATTAGTCACCAGGAGATAATCTACAGTGACCTCAGATCTGGACTCAAGACCTAGCCAGTTTCTAGTCTCTTCTGGAAAAAGGAGATTAGCTATTTCCCTGAGCTGTCTGCTAGCTAGTACCCATGTTCCTGAGTTTGCTTCTCTTCACAGAGGAGGACAGTTATGATGGCAACAACCAGCCTGGAAACTACTTTTTAAAATTGATTTTATTGGTATATTTTATATATACATAATAAACATTCAACATTGAGGATTTGTACCAGTATGACACATCTTGATTCACATTTTTTCCCATTCTCTTGGCCTTCCTACAACCCCCCACTTCCTATATATTTAAACTTTGTTTCCTTTTTTTCTAACCATCAAATTTTTTCTTTCCCTTTTTTACTAGTCCCTAATGGAAACTGATTTATTGAGGACTACTTTAGGGCCAATATATAGAGCTCCAATTTGTTATTTGGGAAGTCTTAATTTCTTCAGATGAGTCCTAGAATAGCCAAATGTAAAGAAAAAATAATTTCATTAAAAACAAAATTACCTTATTCAGTGTCAGAAAAAGATAATTCTTATTTGTTTTTTTGCAGTACCAGGAATCAAACTCAGGACTCTGCACTTGGCAGGCAGAGAAAGATAATTTGGAGCAAGTGTCAAAGAAATATAAAAACACAGCTTTTTCAAATGCCAATTTCCTCCTACCTGGGAGAAAAGTTTACAAATCTCAGAGAAGCAGAAAGCCCAAAACAAGAAGAGAGACTTGTGAAATCTCACCAGGTAGGTCACACAGACAAAAAGGTCAAATGATAAGAGACATCATGGTATTTCACAATCTATATATTTATTGTGTAAAACAAATTCAGTATCACACACTAAATTTGAACTGGTTTGAAGGTGAGTGAAGTCCATTGGCAGCAAAGAAGAATTGAGGTAAAAATGGCGGAGTCACTGGCAAGAGAACAGAACAATTTTCCAGTAACTGTAAAAGCAGGTATCTACACAGCCAGCCAGTGTGAGTCAGACAGCCTAAGAGGGGACCTGACATTTAATGTGTAAGGCTAAAATCAAGGGAAGCACAGAACACTCACAGAGCCCCACCACTTGGACAGCAGGTGCAGCAGAGGCTGGCTGGAGAACAGCCAGCAGTGCAGAGCCACCAGATCACTTGGGGAACACTGTGACCACATCATAGCCCTCAGGTGGCGTGACCCGCTCCCGGGCATGCTTTTCACAGTAGATCTGATCCTCTACAAAGAAATGACCCTTCTGTTTCAAGTTGGTACCACAGTCGGTGCACACGTAACACTCAGGGTGGCGGTGACAGTCCCGCAATTTCACAAACACGCCCCTGTAGAAGTGAGGGAGGGAGAAGAGGGCTCATTAGTAACAAACACCTGCAGGTGGCGCCACAGCTCCACAGTGTCCTTAATGTTGGACCCTGAGCTTCACCTATCAAAAGGCAAAGAGTGCCTCCTCCACTGGCCTCCGACTGTGGGTAAAAAGAGAATTTTCAGAAACATGTCTTTGGAGGCCCCTTCCATTTCCATGCAGCAGACTCATTTTCTCTGATTATACATGTTCCTAAATAACCTAAGAGTTCCACAGCAAGGGAAAACCCCACATCATCTGGCCCTGGAACGTAAAGACTTCCTGGTCTCTCCTCCTCTTTTCTAGGCAGAATTTGTATCTTTCTGTTGTGGCTTGTACCTAGATGTTCCTCAAAGCCTTATGTGATCATAAATGGGGATTTTGGGCGGTGGCTAGATCTAGGATGTGTGATACTGGGATGAACGATCTGATACTGGGATAAAAGGTGAACGTAAAAGAAAGAGGGCTGCTGCCTCCTGCTGTTCTGCAACACCCCTCTGCCAGGTCACCCTGATGTGGAGCCAGTCAATTAGTAACTAAAACCTCTACAAACTGTGAGCTACAACAAACCTTTCCAACTTTGAGTGTTCGGCTATTTTGTCTCAGCAACATTAAAAGTAACTAGGACATCTTTAAATTCAAATTGTGCAACATCCAGGACTTTGCACATTTCCACTTCCCATGTGCAGTGCCTCCACAGACTGTGGGAAGCAGATACTCACACAATGCCAGTGCCACATTTGTCACATATGGGCAGCTTTTGAGCATTTCCAATAGATGCAGCCACTTTGGTGACTGGAGCTTTAACACTTCTAAATCCTGAGGGCTTGCTGGGATCCCCTGAAACGAGGAAAGCATTTATATTTGTTGAAAAGTGCAGAATTTAGGTATGTTGAACCTAGGGCACGAGTCAAACGTGACTGCTGTGCTATAGTAGGAAGTTACCCAACTTCTCCAGTTTCCTTTTTTTTTTTTTTTAGGTTTTTTTGAGACAGGGTCTCGCTTTGTGGTTCAGGCTGGCCCTCAGCTCAGCCTCAAACTCACATCACAATCCTCCTGCCTCTGCCTCCCGAGTGCTGGGATTACAGGCGTGAGCCACCATGCCCGGCACTGTGGTATGTGGTGCCGGGTGTGGGTCTCCACGCCCAGTATTGTTATGTGGTTACCGGGGAATCGAACCCAGGCCCTTGCACTTGCAAGACAGGCGCCGGAACCACTGGGCTAACTCCCCGGCCCCTCCAGTTTCCTTTTTCATAAAGAAGAACATTTGTCTCTTCACTGTTCTACAAAAAGATTTTTAAAAATACATAAAGCCCTCTTTATGTAAAAACATAAATGTTCAGCCTTCAGAACACAAATTGTATCACATTCAGATTAACTCATGCATACACTGATATGTGAATTTACATAGGTATAATAAGTAAATATAAATGAATGACCCTATATCTAGATCTAGAAAGATACCAATAGCATAAAAAGAACAAAATCATTTCAATACAGCATATTATCAGCACTCAGATAAAAATCATGTAGAGGAAGAAGCTATGTTGCAGTCAACTTTATGCACACACATCCCTGTGTCACAGTAGCTACTAATAATGGTAGGCTGTTAGTATCCTTAAATGGAGCCATAACATAAGTCAATGAAAGGTGAACAGATGTTACCCCTCCCCCACCGGCCCAGCAAAAGCACTGCCACTTGTGGGCTTATGAAGAACTCGCTTAGAAGTATTTGAAAGGGGCCAGGGAGTTAGCTCAGTGGTTCCTGCGCCTGTCTTGCAAGCGCAAGGACCTGGGTTCGATCCCCAGTATCCACATACCATACTGGGCGTGGAGACTCACGCCCAGCAACAACCAGTACCACATACCATAGTGCCGGGGCGCGGTGGCTCACGCCTGTAATCCCAGCACTCGGGAGGCAGAGGCAGGAGGATTGCTGTGATGTGAGTTTGAGGCTGAGCTCTGGGCCAGCCTGAACTACAAAGCGAGACCCTGTCTCAAAAAAAAAAAAAAAAGAAGTATTTGAAAGTAGCCTGAGTTTCTGAAGCCCTGTCATCAGTACTCGGGATGTCTCTCAGGTATCCCCACCAGTGCCGGACGCCTCACACTGAGGAAACACATACCACCTAGTAAAAGCTGAATTGCAAAGAGATTCAGAGGTTATTGTAAGATGGGAGTTCTACAGCTTGTGGAAGGTTCGGTTCTGCCCAATCAGTAAATACACTGGACGCCATCTTGGAGCTGTCCACATCCCTGAGCCTACAGCACCTGCGTGTCTTTCCTAAACCTTTCCAGCCTTGCTTTGGGAGAAGACTACTGCCCTACTTTTGTTCACCATAGATTGATTATTTCCACTAATTTTGATTTTTTGAAAAATATGATATTAAAATGTCAATTTTTTTCTTAACTATTATTTCTTTTAATGTGACACACTGTAATTCTGCATGCAAAGCAAATGTCTCCCACATCTCAGCCCTGCCCAGAGGGATCTCAGAAGCGGTTGGGTAGGTGGCTTTTCCTTACATCCTGCTTAAAACATCTCAAACTCACTTTCTAGCTGACAGCACTTGGCTGCCTACTCCTGATGATATTATTACAGCTCAACTGGACCCTGGACAGTGCACAACAGCAGAAATGACTGCAGGAGGAACCAGCTTAGCAGTGGGCTGTCTTTTTCATACAATTCAATCAGCACAAAAATCACCATGAGTGGAGGAAGAGTGCAAAAAGAAGAGAAGATGGTGAGGAAAGGCATAAAAGGCCTTCGTGGCAGGAGAATCCATAACCTGTCCTGGAACGAAGAGACAACTGCTGAATTCAGATGTGCACAGATGGGGCTGAGGACACTGGGTGAATAACTCTGCCCTCACTACAGCTTGTTCAGCCCTGCAGTGCCACCTGCTGACATGAGGTATTTTTCTCTCACCCAGCCAACAATGGAAATTCAAGGCATCTCTTCTGCCCTTCACAACTTGCTTAGGAATGAATGCCAGGCAACTGCAAACATTTCTAAATTTCTCTGCTTTGAGTGACTTTTGCATACCACATGTTTCTGGGAAACATGCTTGAAACATGTTACAAGTTCCAAATACTTAACCTAGCACTTCAAGACCCCAAACCATTGGACAATGCTTCTGGAATTAAGAACATCTGTCAAAAAGAGCTGGGCTATCTGCCCTGCAACTTCCTCCTCCAGGAGCTCAAGGGCAACACTATATCTTCTTAATCTTAATCTTAATCTCTCCTTTTAGATCTATACTCTTTAAAAGTCTCCTTCCACAGGTGGATAAGTAACAAAATGTGGTATCTACATACAATGGATATCCTCCCACCTTCAAAGGAAGGAAATTCTGACACACATTACAAAAAGAATGAACTTTAAAGACATTACTTTAAGTAAAATGCATGGGTCACAAAAGAACAAATGGTACCACTTTCATGAGGTATTTGGAAAAGTCATACTGTGTGCGATTACTGGGAATCTAACCCCAGCCTTTGCACTTACAAGGCAGGTGCTGGAACCACTGAGCTAAATCCTCAGCCCTAGAGACAGAAAGCAGAAGAGCAGTGGCCAGGGACCGATGGAGTGCAGACTGGGAAGTTACTGTTGAATGGTGTTGTTTCAGGGTCCTTTTCAGCAAAATCTTCATTTATTTTGGGATAACACTATATATAGATCAGGGGATAAAAAAATTCCCAGACTCGGGCCGGGGATTTAGCTCAGTGGTTCCAGCGCCTGTCTTGCAAGCGCAAGGACCCGGGTTCAATCCCCGGTAACCACATACCATACTGGGCGTGGAGACTCATGCCCAGCAGCAACCAGTACCACATACCACAGTGCCGGGTGTGGTGGCTCATGCCTGTAATCCCAGCACTCGGGAGGCAGAGGCAGGAGGATTGCTGTGATGTGAGTTTGAGGCTGAGCTCAACGCCAGCCTGAACCACAAAGCAAGACCCTGTCTCAAAAAAAAAAAAAAAAATCCCCAGGCTCTTATGAACCCAGGTGTGGACATGTGCCTCAACTCCCTGGTCAATAAAACATAAACACAATAAAACATAAACACAATAATAGTGTGAAACTTCTGGGAAGGAAAATGCTGGCTCCCCCTGAAGGGGTCTCCCAAGTTAGCCCTGTCCCTTCCTTCCTCGCTAGTGCCTGGAAGAGGACAGGATGGCTGGTGTATCAGCTGCCACTTAGGACTGCAACATAACTTCAGCATGAAAACCATGGGTGTGGCTGACAGGATGCAAGATGGAAGGAATCCAGATCATGATGAGCATGAAATTGGCAACTCCCAGCTAAGACCCCTCACAAACCCAGACCAACTCCACCGAATCTATGTCCCTGCTTGAACAGGCAAACTGACCGCCTCTCTTACGCCAAGAGTTTCTCACCTACTTAGTTATTCAGTAAAATAAGATGTTGCTTCCCTCATGTTTTGAACCCATCATTCTTGAAGATTGGACCCCAAGTCATTTGTCAGTCAGGCCTAATACTGACCTTAATACAAAATTTGGCTCTTTTCTTCCCAACTACACAGGTACTCCAAGCAAAGGAAAAACTAATGGTTGAACAGTATCTTTAGCATAAATGAAACACTGTTTTTCTAATTTCTGTGGATGTAAATTTCCACTCTAAAAAACACATAGTAGGGGAGATGAAACCTCGATATTAGGTGTACTCAGCTTTATTAGGACTCCCCCAAAAGTCAGGTCTCTAGCAGGGTGGTTGAGAACAAGTACCCTGTCACAGGACACAGAAGTCTAGCCATAGCTGACTGCCCAGAATCAGCTGCGGATCGACTGAGGCCCAGCTCCCAGCCGGAACCATCAAGGGCCCCTCCCAAGAGCACCAATTCGCTGTTCGACAGGGATACTGTGGACAGAAGACAACAGTCACAGCTTACCCATGAAAAGCTAACATGCTAAGGGAGCATTTTGATAAGGTTTCAAACATAATTAACTATGAAATATCTACTCTGTGCCAATGGGTGTTTTGCACAATTAATGACATTGATCCTAGAGTGGTTGAGAAACTAGCTGAAGGACACAGGGTGAGGACACATACACACTGGGGTTCTCAGGCCCTCAAGAGGCCATCTACCGTATGGTGAGAACAAACCTATGATCCCAAGTGGAAAGTAGGCACCCGCCTTCACTAGCTTGCTGGCCCATAGTGTATGGGGCTTCTTTTTTTTTTTGAGCCAGGGTCTTGCTTTGTAGTTCAGGCTGGCCTTGAGCTCACTATGTAGCCCAGGCTAGCCTCAAACTCATAGAAATCCTCCTCTGCCTCCTGAGTGCTGGAATTACAGGTATGAGTCACCACGCCCGGCATTGTGATATGTAGTTACTGGGGACTGAACTGGAAGCCCTACCCTTGCCAGGCAGACACTGGAACCACGGAGCTAAATCTCCAGCCCTGGAGCTTCTTAAAATAAGGTGCAGTAAACAGAGGGCTCATATTCTGCCTCACCACATTAGCAATTTTTAGCATTTTAAAAGTCTATATGAGAGCTTCGGTATAACTCAGTAGTAAACCGCCTGCCTAGAGGGCATAAGGCCTTGGGTTTAAACTCGAGCTCCAGAAGGGAGAAAAGTGTGCCAAAGTCTGTGGTGCTAGCCTATACAACTTAGTGAGATTCTGTTCCAAGAAAAAAAAAAATTTTTTTTTTTTTTTTGAGACAGGGGAGCTTTGTGGTTCAGGCTGGCCCTGAGTTTAGCCTCAAACTCACATCACAGCAATCCTCCTGTCTCTGCCTCTCGAGTGCTGGGATTACAGGCGGGAGCCACCACGCCCGGCACTGTGGTATGTGGTACTGGTTGCCGCTGGGCATGAGTCTCCACACCCAGTATTGTATGTGGTTACTGGGGATTGAACCCAGGTCCTTGCGCTTGCAAAACAGGTGCTGGAACCACTGAGCTAAATCCCCAGCCCCTCCAAGAAAAATTTTTAAAATCATGCCTTTCAGTGCACACTATATTCTTCCTACCTCCTCTGCCTACATTCACCCATCTTTAAGCAACTACTAACCTTCACACTGGACCTTCAACAAGAACCTGTGAATAGAGGGAGGGCTCATTACCTTTTTCCTCTGACTCCAGAATTTCCTGCAGAACCAGGAATGATGTGGACTGTTTGGGGGGCTCATTTAACTCCTGTTTCTCTTGAAGCATCTTGTAAACTTCCGATTCTTTGTCAATAATGAGGCTGCCTGAATGCTGGGGATGATCTAAGCTGCAAACAAAAGAATATTAGGAAATTTATTAAGACATGTCAGAAGTTATCACCCCCCCCAAAAAAAAACCAGCACTCCCTTCCAAGCAAAAATACCACAATTCAAAATATGGATAGAAATCATCCATTTCTTTTAATCCAGCTATAGACCTAACTTATACTGTAAGTGTCCTCGTGGTTAGAGCTGGTTGTCGCATCAGTGTAGTAAGAGGCTGTTTTTTGTAAATAGTTTCAGTAACTTAATTACTTTTGGCTTAATATCATAGAAGAGGGATGATATACTTCTTTTTAAATTATATAAACATTGTCAAGAGAAAATTTAAAAGAAGGAAACTGTTCACCATATACTTGACCACTAAAAATTCGGCTAAGTCTCCCTATAAGGGCCACAAGCATTATTTCATGAGTAGAAGTCACATTCTTTTTCCCTAAGGATCTCAAATTGTTTCCCTTGATTCCACGAGCTCCTCTTAGTTCTCACAACAAGGATCTCAGACCTCACCACCTACAACAACAAAGGCAACCAGCTAATTTACACAGGTGGCGATAAGACTGAAATATGGAAGTGCTCTGCATACTCTAAAGGGCTGAAGCTCAAGGACTGAGCAAAATAACCCTGGCCTCCCATACCTATTTCTTGTCACTCTGAGAACCCTAGAGCTGGATCAAACGGGTGTTATTGTGAAACTGTCCCCACTCAGGCCCCACTGTCCAGCAGCAGGAGGCCTGCACAGCCTCCATCTCAGGAAGGAGAGTGGACAGGCAGGAGACCTGTAGAATTCATCCTAAACCTGACTCCTTCTCCCTACCCCAGCTACGTGCAAGCCCCAGCCATGCCGTTGCCCACCAGCAGGATCAGTCATCCCACTTGTTTGTCGGCTGCCATTCTCAGCTGCAACACATTCTTCTTTTCAACAAAAGCAAAGAGATATTTTAAACAGAAAATCAGTCTGTATCAAGCCACGGCTATGTGTAATTTCCTTTGACTTTGAACCACGCATTTACAGTGTTAATAACAAAATACAAGTTTAATCAAATTCAATTCCTTTGAAGGAAAGACTCTTTACAAAAAGGATAAAGCCCTAAAATATCTAGCCTACCTTCCCTCTCAACATAGTTCCTGGCTCACCTCTCTGTCTGGTCACAACAGTCTTCTTACAACACTTGGCCCATACCAGCCTGGGAAGCTTAGTCGTTTCTGCTCTCACAGCCTGGAATATTTCCCCAGATGTCGCCAGGGCTCCCAGCTCCCCTTGGGTGTCCTCCGCAAAGACAGCTTCGTGATCCTAGTCTTTCCTCACCCCAATCACTCTCTATTCACCGTCTGCTTTCTCACCACTAATTCTACTTGTAGTTGTTCATTTCAGGATTGTACTGTCTCCCCAAGAAGTTGAGCTGGGCAGTCTATCACACTCTCTACCATCTTCCCGTGTCTGGACTCAGCGCTCAGCCCAGGGTCAGGATGCAGTGGGGAAGTTGTAGGAGAAAAGGTAGCTGTTTACCAGTTATGCAGAACTCCTGAGATTCCTTATCACCGGTTCACAGGATGTTCCTGGGCATCTTGTTAAGTTTTGAATTACTGAATCTTGCAAACGAGATTGGTAAACAAACACTGGGATAGGAATCAGGAAGAACTTCTGTTTTTACCCCTATGCATTGTTACTTTGTATTGGCTCCATAATAAAAGAGTTCAGTCCTCTGATGCTGTTCTCCCTGCTGGATCTCATCCCTGAGTGCCTCGTTTCCTTCTGCGACCCTGGACATATATCTGACTTACACCGACAGGAAGTAGTAGCACTGCCAAGTGGATCTGATGCTCGTCTCCTCTGCTGCTGTCTCCCCACTCCTGCAGATTCGTGGGAGTCCTCCAAGGCAGCAGCAACAAGGCTGTTCCAGGATGTGGGTGGCCCACCTCCTGGATCCATGTCACCTCCTTCTTCCTGCTCTACAAGCTTTCAGAAGTCTCGGGACAACGTGCCCAGAGGGGTGAAGAGCAAATATCAGAGGGACTGTGGACAACGGAAGTTATCACGCAGGTGGATAGATTTCTACTTAGACAAGCTGTAATCACTCAGCGATAAAGCTCCATGCTCCCCACCTCACCAGGCTGCCTCCTAGCTTTGGGAATGTCAGCAGGTGAAGTAAATCGTACCAGAGACATGTATTCACTTATTTCTCATGCAGTCATTGTGTAATATGGTTTACATTCTATTTCGAAAGAAAATCAAGGTATATATTTTCCCTGTGTGCTTTTCCCCAAGTTTCTCCCCCACCACCCTTCTTTCTTTCTTTTCTCTGAGACAAACTGTGAGGCAGTTTAGTCAGCCCCCTGGTGCACTTTAAGTAACCACTTCCCAGCTGAAAACAGAGCCATTCACAGGAATGAAGCCCCAAATATTTCTCTTGAATCCAACCATGTTCTAGCAACAGAGAGCAAGGCCCCTAAAAAAACGACTGCTCCCAGGCAAGGGTGACTGATATCAAAGCAGAAATGTCAGGTCATCACCCCGGGACTGCAGGCTCCAGAGGGGGAGGAACGGCAGCCAGCGAGCTGGTCCTGCTTGTCTCCCGCCCTCAACCTGCTGGGAAGCGTGGAAGACACTGGGCTAGTGAGAAAGTACAGTGGCCAGTTTCAGCCTTGTGCATTCATCTTTTTTTTTTTTTTTAAGTTAGATGCTTAGAACTTGCCCTATAATAAGTGCATTACATTATTTCTTGTGAATATTTCTTCTATTACACTAAAAACTATTTTAAAATCAGGATCAGACCATGGAATGTTCCTGAGAAGAATTTTTCCTCTTCTCTAGTGTATGTTTTGTCTGGAATCCACCAAGAAAACACTAAAAAATGAAAGAATTCAAACCACAAGGGCATGACATACGCTTCTAACAAATAGCTTTGGAAAGTATTTCTGTAATTTAAAGAATTACTATTTTCAAATAATATCTTTATGCTGCTGGGCGATTTAGTAAAGTATGTTCAATATCCATTATCGTTTTTGAAACACGACATATCTACTTCACAAGCAAAGCTTAAGGCCCCAACTCTAATTTTACACACTAGACTCTTAAGAAACTTAACTTGATAACACAAAATCTTCATTAAAAAAAAAAACAAATCAAGACAAAAATATGCCCAAGTAATAAGAACAGCAGAAATCATACACACAGCAATGGGAGAAAGAATTCTTCAGTGATATGATGTTACAGTTTGGGCACGGCTTAAGTGTACTGTTCATGAGTTTCTGTGCTGGAAGCCTTGTCCTCAGTGTGATGAGGTTGGGTTAGAGAAAGGACATTTAAGTGGTAGAACCTAACAGGTATCGGAACACTGTTCTCCGATCATCACAGCTCACACACGTCCCGTGGGTGTGAGTTACTACCAAGGAGTGAAGCTGACTCCCCCCAGGCTTCCCTCCTGTCATGGACTTTCCATTTGTTCCTGTGCTCCCCACATTGAACTAACTGAAAAAATTGAACTGATGTCAGCACCACTCCCCTGAACCTCCAAAATTGTGTGATAAACAGCCTTTTCTTTATAAAATACCTACTCTTGGGTACTTAGTTATAACAACAGAAAACAATGCAATACATACAGTTTCTGAATTCACTCTTCAGAATGGTAATAATAAAATATAGCAGTTTAATTAAATTCAATTCACTGAGAGTAACTACATACACAAAGTTTCCCAGTTCTAATTTCTTCTTGAGCCACATTAGACCTAATGTGCACTGTTTCCTGAATATTTAATCTTTTCTCTGTAGTAGATACCTCTGCCCACTATTAGTAGGATAGAGTGGCATAAGCTGCTCCGTTTTGCTGCTCCATAATTCAGCTGCGCTATGTTGGAAGGAGTCTAATCAGCTGAGTTCACTTCCAGCCAAGGTCAATTCAGCTCCAGTTAAGTTCCTCTCTTCTGAATTAACTGTTTGTTCTCTTCAGCAAAGATGTGCTAGTGCCCTCTTTCTACATTCTTGTCTGCTTGATATTTGTTAACAGCAGGTGTCCCAAGGCCTGTCCACCCCCTTCGTTCCAATGCTTTTATGAATAAACACTGTATGTCCTGAGCAGTTTCCATCTTTGCTACCCAGAGCAGCTTAGATCAGTCCAAGACTCAGTTTCTCTCAGCTCTCTGTCTCTTTATTTCCCACTTTCCTATCTCATGGACATAGTACTGCCTCACAGAAGACCAAGACCTATGGCTAGGGTTTTCAGTAATGTCTCTACAACATCCCCTCTCCCATTCCCTATATTTCTCCCTCTAATTCAGGCTCTGACCAAGAGAACAGTTTCCCCAGTTATACTGTATAGACAAGGTTTGTTGGAATCCCAGTGGTTTTCATGAGGTAAGAAGACACTCACTGGGAGCCCACAATGCCAGTGGAGACTTCTAGAGCTGATCCTGTTGACCTTTTGTGATATACAGGCCTGCTCCAGCCAAAGAGCAGCTGGAACAAAAAGTGGGTCAGAAGGTCAACAGCAGGCCCCTGGCTCTGGACTGGATCAGCACAGGAACCAGCGATGAAGATCTATTCTTCAGAGTACTGAAGTGACCACAGGACATAAGAGCATTTGGTTTAAGGGGTAGAAAAAGGCATGCTAATCTTAATCATTAGCAAAGAGTGGCTACGTTACTGTCTAATCCAGAATACATCTAAAAAAATAGTCACTACAGAAGGGAAAAACATATAACACAAAAGGGCCAACCCAGCTATAACCATCAACTGTGTCTGTATCAAATGACAGAGTCTAAAAATAGATAAAGTTGAAACTGACAGAGAAGACTGGTGACTCGGCTCAGTGGCACAGCACCTGCTGGACAAGAACAAGGCCCTGAGTTCAATTTCAGGTACAGAAAAACAACAACAACAACAAAACCCTGATAAACTGAGAGGAGAAATAGATAAATTCTCAATTCTCAATTATAGCTTGATACTGTAGTAATTTTCTCTCAACAACTGATAGAACAACAAAATCAGTGAGGACAGAAAAAACTCAAAATTATCAAAACCTAACTGACATCTATAAAACACTCTACCCAACCAAAGCAGAACTTTTCAGTTGCACAAACATAAGACCAGGACTGTATCTCCACGTATGCCATAAAATACATCTCAACACATGTTAAAGAAATGAAACTATACCAAGGACATTCTGTAACCACAACGGACTCAATCTAGAATACACCGAAAAGTGGTGTTAAAGTCTCAAATCAGTGACCTAAATTCCAAGCTTAGAACCAAGAAAAAAGACAAAGTAGAACTGAGGCAAGCCAAAGGAAAAAAAAAAACAAAGAAAGGGGCAAGACTGCTGGGTGCAGTAGTATATCTCTTTAATCCTAGCACTCAGGAGGCTGAGGCAGGAGGATTACCATGAGATTGAGGCCAGCCTGGGCTACATATTAAATTCAAGGACAGCCTGAATTACATAGCAAAACCCTGTCTTAAAGGGGGAAAAAGTCAGTAGACTGAAAAGATAAAAGGAAAATACATTCTTTGAAAAGATCAATAAAATTGGCAATCACCTGGTAGGACTGACAGAGAGGGGAGGCATACTTAACCAGTATCAGAAATGATAGAGGAATATCACAACAAACCCCGCAGAGCATAGGGGATATTATTCCTAATAGGATAATACCATGAACAACTTACATACATAAATTTGACAATTTAGAAGAAACAATCTATCCAGGAATGGTGGCACATACCTATAATCGCAGCACTCATGAGACTAAGGCAGGAGGACTGCTGCTGGGCTATATTAAAATCACTATATATATAAATGTGCGCATATATACATATAGTTTAATGATAGTCTGAACTATATAGTGAGACCTTGTCTCAAAAAAAAAAAAAAAAAAGAAAAGAAAAAAAGGGGCCAGGGATTTAGTTCAAGTGGTACCGTTCCTACCTTGGAAGCACAAGGGCCTGAGTTTGACCTTCAGTATCTTCCTCATCCAAAAAACCAAAATCTGACTTCTTGGAAAACTATGTGCTACCACAACTCACCCAATAAAAAACAGATCACTTGAAAATCTATAATTATTAAAGATATTTACTGAAAAGATAATTTTTTAATTCCCCTAGAACAAATCTCTAGGCTTGGTCTAACTGGAGAAATCTACCAAACATTTAAATTAACACCCATTCTGTACAAACTTTTATGTATAACAAACATTTCCTAGCTTATTTTGTCAAGTAGTACACTGACATAAAATCAGGTAATAGTATTTAGACAAAGGAAATTATAGACTAGTATACCTCAAAAATATAAATTTGAAATGCCCAAATTATTAACAAATGAAATTTAGCAATGTATAAAAAAATTATATGCCAACTAGAGTTATTTCAAGAATACAAAGCTAGATTAACAGTCAAAAATTCTTCACTTGGGCCGGGGATTGAGCTCAGTGGTTACAATACCTACCTTGCAAGTGCAAGGGCCTGGGTTCATCTGGTAACCACATACAACAATGCTGAGCGTTGAGAGTCACGCCCACCAGCAATTAGTACCACATTGTGCTAGGCATGGTGGCTCACGCCTGTAATCCCAGCACTTGGAAGGCAGAGGCAAGAAGATTGCTGTGAGGTCAAGGCTGAGATCAGGGCCAGCCTTACCTACAAAAAACAAGACCCTGTCTCAAAATAAAAAGAAAAACTCACCACTGCAATTTATCACCTTAACAGGCTAAAGAAAAAATAATAATTTGTTGTATTCGTAGTGAATTCATTACTTCTACGAATGTTTGGTAAATTTGGAATTTTCTAAATTGACAATCTGACGAAAGAAATAATTATACACCTTCCTTTATAAACTACATGCCTTTCATTTCCTTTTTTGCCTTATTATATTGACAACTCACAGTACTATGCTGAATAAAAGTGATGAAAGTGTACATCCTTGCCTTGTTCCCCATCTTGAGGAAAGGGCTGAGATACAGCTTTCCGCCATTAAAGTGGACCTCAAAAATGTATTTGCACGACCATCTTGTTATAGCCAAGAGGTGAAAAGCAACCTAAATACCTCTCAGAAGATGATTCAATTTTTTAATGCAAAAAAGAGTAAATATTCTGCCTTCACAAAGAAAAAAGTCCTGTCACATACTATAACACAGATGAACCCTAAAGTAAAAAGTGAAACAAACCAATTTTACAAAAAGACAAATGTTACACAATTCAGCACTTATAAAGTATCTAATCAAATTTCTAGCAACAGAGTTCAATGGTGGTTTCTGGGGTTGTGCAAGGAGAGGAGAGGAGAGCTGTTAGTCACTGAGTACAGAGATTCAGTTTTGCAAGATGAGTAAATTCTAGAGATCTGTTGCATAATACATATTTAGTTAACATTTAAAAGTGGTTGAAACAGTAAATTTTATGTCATGTGGTTTTTACCACAAGAAAAAAAGATAACCTCTTTAAATGGGAGGGGGAGAAACAAACTATTGATATATTACTAAAAAAAAAAACAAAAAAACTAAATAACTCTCCAAAAAATGTTGGCAAGACACAAAAGCCAAACCAACCCAGAATGTTGCACACTTATGATTCCATTAATATAACATTCTCAAACTAACCAAACTATATGATAAAAAAGAGATCAGTAGATTCCTGAGGGCTACGGAGACTGTGGAGCGTGGAAGGCAGGAAGTGTGGCTAACTAAGAAATTTAGACGCAGGCCGGGGAGTTAGCTCAGTGGTTCCGGCACCTGTCTTGCAAGCGCAAGGACCGGGTTCGATTCCCCGGTAACCACATAACAATACTGGGTGTGGAGACTCACGCCCAGCAGCAACCAGTACCACATACCACAGTGCCGGGCATGGTGGTTCGCGCCTGTAATCCCAGCACTCGGGAGGCAGAGGCAGGAGGATTGCTGTGATGTGAGTTTGAGGCTCAGCTCAGGGCCAGCCTGAACTACAAAGCAAGACCCTGTCTCAGAAAACCTAAAAAAAAAAAAAAAAAAAAAAAGAAATCTAGACGCTGATGGAAATCCTTTTCCTACATTAAGATGTGTGTATCATCAGGCTGGGGATTTAGCTCAGTGGTTCTATCTGCCCAAGGTCCCTAGTTCAATTCCTCACATACAACAATGCTGGGCGTGGTGGCTCATATCTGTAATCCTAGCACTTGGGAGGCAGAGGTAAGAGGACTACTGTGAGTTAGAGGCTAGCTTGAGGTACAAAGTGAGTTCAGGGCCAGCCTGAACTACAAAGCTAGATCCTATCTCAAAAAAAAAAAAAAAAGTATGAGAAAATAAAGATGTAAATGAGTCCTAGAATTGTATGTTATATATTGTGAAATAGAAAATGCTCAAAGTAAAACAGGGTGAAGGGGGAAAAATAATGAGATTATAACAAAAAAGTAAGGAAACAAATTTTATGTACATGGGTGGGCGGTAGGGTGGGTAGGGCTATGGGGAAAAAGTGAGAATTAAGTTGTGTCTTATACATGGGAAAAAAATGAGAATTAAGTTGTGTCTTATATTGGTACAAATGCCCATTGTGGAGTGCAATCATGATGCGTATATGTAATGTACCAATAAAGATAATTTAAAAAAAAAATAAAAAGGATGAGTGCATCATCAACAGTCTGGTTTTGACCCTATTGTACTTATGTGTTCAAAGCAGTACCAGGAAGAAAAATGGTAGAATGGCTTAAAGGAATAAAGGATCTCTTTGTATTATTTCCTACAACTGTATTTGAAACTATAATGATCTGAGAATTAAAAATTCAACTACTGCCAGGCATGGTGGCTCACACCTATAATGTCAGCACTCGGGAGGCAGAGGCAGGAGGACTGCCTAGTTTAAGATTTGCCTGGGCTACATAGTGAGCTCAGGGCCAGCCTGAACTATAAAATGAGGATCCTACCTCAAAAAAAAAAAAAAAAAGTTCAATTAATTTTAAGAAATCTCCCCAAACAACAGAAGTGCTAACTGTAAATGATAGAGACTTTAGCTCTATCATTTTTGTGGTTGTTGCTGTTTGAGACAGAGTCTCACTTTGTAGTTCAGGCTAGCCCCAAACTTGCTATGTAGCCCAGGCCAGCCTCAAACTCAGCAATCCTCCTGCCTCTGCCTCCCAAGTGCTGGGATTATAGATGTGAGCCACCCACCCCTGGCACTGTGGTATGTGGTTACCGGGATCAAACTCAGGACCTAGCGCTTGCCAGGAAGGCCCTAGCACTTGTCTTTATTTGTTCTTTTTAGGTGCAGCAAAAGAGGCAGACAGATTCAGAAAACCACTTGGTAAATGAGATCCTCACTGTCAAAACCAATTCTGGGGAATCATCTGTATTCAGTTTTGGAAAAGAAGCCTACCCTAAATATCCATACTCTTCATCTTAGGGCTTAGATGCTCATCCTGTGCAGAGGAAAAAAGATGGGCACCAGGACAAGAGGAGGAATACCCAGACACGGGAGACAAACATGGTGGGCCAGAGGGGCAGCAACCAACTTGGAGCCAGTGGTTTTCTGACATAGTGTAAAATGTCTCAGGGTTAATGTTATCTCTCTACATCATGTGAATTGGAGAACAATGCATTCCTTTATTTCCAGTACATCTGCTTAGAAATCTTCCTCACAAGTATGTGAGGGAATGAACAAGAATAGTTTGGAAGAGCTGGTATTGGGACTACTGAGTTGGTTATAGGAGCTCCATTCATTATTCCAAGAAGAGACCAGCACTATTTCAGGAGGCTGAATAACCATAGTGGATGACTGAATTTATGTTACCACACTGAGAAACAAGGAAGTTTAGCATATGTCATCACAAGTCTCCACATGTATATACACACTTCTATCTTTCAGGGGCCCCTAGTACTTAGTAGTACTGGGATAAATTTCCTCCAGAGAGCGAAATTGGTAGTAATTAGCATTCAGAGCGAGGGATGTAGCTCAGAGGTTCTAATGCCTGCCCTCTAAGCTCAAGGTCCTGAGTTTAACCCCCAGCACCAAAAAAAAAAAAAAAAAATAGCATTCACTACATGGCTGGCTGAAGCCAGGCCCTCTACTCAGTGTTTTCCAAACACTAAACTGCATTCTCTCAACAACTTGATGGCAAGGCAATTTTAGAGGTTGGGAGGGGTGCTTCAGACAGGTTACAGAGTTTGCATGAAGTCCTTCAGCTGGTTAGAGGCAGAGCTGGCATTCAAGGACCCTCTACTTACCAAACCTTAAAGAAATATCAGGCAGTATCACGTAAATTATGAGACTAAACTCAATTCAAAGAGGTCACAGAGAAGACGCTAGCTCTTTACTTCACTCACCTGGTATGCAATAGGCCTCAAAAAATGATTGCTAGGGGCCGGGGAGTTAGCTCAGTGGTTCCGGCGCCCGTCTTGCAAGCGCAAGGGCCCGGGTTCGATTCCCGGGTAACCACATAACAATACTGGGTGTGGAGACCCACACCCAGCAGCAACCAGTACCACATACCACAGTGCCGGGAGTGGTGGCTCACGCCTGTAATCCCAGCACTCGGGAGGCAGAGGCAGGAGGATTGTGATGTGAGTTTGAGGCTGAGCTCAGGGCCAGCCTGAACCACAAAGGGAGACCCTGTTTCAAAAAACCTAAAAAAAAAAAAAAAAAAAAAAAAAAAAATGATTGCTAAACTCAAGTGACATACAGGAAAACAGCTACTGAGGCCTCCCCTTCAGCTGTGTGGGTGGGAAGGAGTGTCTGAAGATCCTACCTACCTTCCCAACTGGCAATGCTGTTTGTACCCTGACTAGCTGGGATGTAGCTGTGCAAAAAACATAAAACAGACACCATACACATACACATCAGAATTCAGAGACCCAGGGCAAGTCTGGGGGGGGGGGGGTGACCTCAGACGCAAAGTATGTAGTGAACCACATCTGGATCCTTAGCAGATTTCACAGATTAAATAGTGGGAGTGCGCAGACACTTAGGACTTGTGCTGACTGAGCCAGCAAGGATACCTGGTGGCTGCTGGGTTGGCAAAATTTTTCTTTGCAGAGAATATACTACAAATAGACTAGCAGGGAAAGACTCCCACACAAAGAAGACTGGTTCAGGCAGCAGCTTGGGCTGCTGGTATTCCCACTATTTCTTCGATACATCTTAACATGGAATAAAGCAAAAGCTGGGCCCCTTTTTGAGAAAATCTGCAACATCTTTGATAAGGAATAAGAGGCCACTGCAGCTAAAGAGACTGACAGAAGAGAACAGTTTAGATTGAACTTTTTTCAGATTTTAAGAGAGAGGAGCAAACTAGAGGGATGAGAGAAGAAAGAAGATATTAATGGGGGCTGAAGATTTAGCACCATGATTCTGGCATTTGCCTGGCAAGTGCAAGTCCCAATTTTGATCCCAGGTAACCACATACCACAATGCCAGGCCTGGTGACTCATGCCCACCAACAACCAGTACTACACACAAGGCAGGGCGTGATGGATCACACCTGTAATCCCAGCACTCAGGAGGCAGAGGCAGGAGGATTGCTATAAGTTTCAGACCCGCAAGGACTACACAGTGAGCTCAGTGCCAACCTGAACTACAAAATGAGACCCTGACTCAAAAAAAAAAGAAGGAGAAGGAGGAAAAGAAGGAGCAAGAGGAGGAGGAGGAGGAGAAAGAGGAGAAGAAAATAATGAAGGAAAAGTAGCCAAAGCCACACTAAAAATACTTTGCAGGCACATATTTCTCCAAGCACATAGCAGCTCTTTTAATTAAGGATGTGTCATTTCCTGGGTTATTAAATCCAGATCATGGAACATTCCACTCTGAGACAGTTAAAGGAAGTCTTCTCAGCCTCCTCCAGCACCAAAACTGCGCAACATGTGGATGGCGCCCGTCGGCGTTTCTACCACTTCTTGAGCTACCTGGGAGCTTCCCTTCAGGGTGCGCCTGTGGAAAGCCTGGGGGAGCTCAGGCTGACACTTCTCTCGGGTACCCCGAACACCCCTGTGGTCACCTTGGTGGGCAACATAGTCTCAAGCAGGTAAGTCCTTGCAGGAACCAGAACTTGGGGAAACCAGGCAGTAGTGGCTACTTTGCCTTGGTTATTATGATAAATGTCAATGACTTCCAACATCTTGTAAAGCCAAAGTTACACAGCAAAAAAGTGTGCTTTGCAAGATTCTAAGATACTGACAAGAAAAACGCACTGACATCTGCAAGGAGTTGTTGCGCAGTGTCAGTCTCTTTTCTAGGAAGAAATAGCAGAGTATTTGTAGAGTACAGCCCACATGCCCTTGAGTGAGTTCCTACAGCAGCTTTTTCCAACCAAGCAGTCGAACTTCTAGGACCTTAACTTGCTTTGACCCAACTGGTAATCAATCTAAATGCCTAAAAAACTGGGCAGGTTAGTAGTAAAGGTGAGCTGGGGAGAACCTGAACGGCAAAGTGAGATTTAGAGTGAACATAAAAATTGAAGATTCAAAGTGGTGATGGTCCTCAAGCACAAACAAGCCTGGATAACACCATGCTCCCCAACAAAATTTAAATGTAACTACTGTTTAGAAGTCAGAAGATCACAGATCCAAAGAAAGAGGCTCCTCGTCTTGTGATTTAGTGAAATAAATTACCAGAAATGTGAATCACAGACTAGCATACAGCATCTGGCTGGAGCCAAAGAGCAGCACCCTATGGACAGGGAATGCACTCTTCAGCTGCCACAGGCCATTGCTATCCCTTGTCTGTACTCAGAGGTTGGCGGTTGGCTCTTTGGCATATGAGCTGGCAACTCCTAACCTAGTTATCTCCTTACTACCCAGACAGAACTGGTTCCATCTGTAACTCTTTCTGCCCATACCCAGTTCCTTTGCCACCGGCTGCCCATGTTTCTAGTGCATGTTCAAAGAGTGCGGCAGGGAATAGGTAATGGACTCCTCTGCTGAGAAGAACCAAGACTTTATATTTATAAAGACTCAAAGGCAGCCATACCAAGTAACCTGCAACAGAAGGAGACAACCCTGTCTAGTCCCAAGCAAGAAATTTCCACAGCCTTTTCTTCCTATCTCAGCCCCATCTCTTCTGTGGTTAACCCTGCCTCTGTCCCCAGATCAGAACACACTGCTGTGTACAAGCATTTACAGCCTCAGGGAACCCTCTTCTTTCTATGATTTGTGGTCCACTTAGGGGTAAAGCAAACATGGCTTTAACACAGCTGTGCATGGTGAGCTATTTTTCTCTGCTCAGCTCACACAGTGAATACAAACTACACTAGATTTTTTTCAAATGCTCCCCAACTGGGAAGACTGAAGGATTCCTCTGAAAGTAACAGGTTTGGCATGGATGGACTTGACCAGTTGAAGTACAGAGGACCACGAAAGTCAAGACAGGCACAACTCTGGTTCTCAATTATATGATCTGTAAAACAATTATATAATTTGTTCGTGACTGACACAGTGCCAGGTATCTCACATGTTACTTTTTATTTTTACAACTCTATACACAAAGTTTTGTCCCTTTTTTATATATGAAGAAAACAAACACGAGTTTCTTTCCAGGGACAGCTAAACCCAGTCCTGAAGTAAAAAGCCTCTTCCAGGGCTGGTCTGGAGGAAAACTTGGGGCCTACTTACGGTCTGCCATTCGCCTCCTCGCCACTGGCTACAGTCTTCGATTTCACAGCACTGTTGAAGTTACATATGTTTTCAGAAGAATAGAGGCTTGCTGGGTTGTTGTACTGGTTCTTGATGACCCTGTGGGCAGGGCTGGAGGCAGGTGAGGCCATGAAGGGAATGGCACTTCGGTTGTGGGCACTTCCTATGTGCAGGACCTCCTGCGAACAGGGCACAAAGGAGAAATCAAGACAAGATACAGTACACACACCTTGATGGGCACTGTAGCCTGAGAACTAGGCGAAATTCCACCTGAGCCACAAGGGCCCTTGCTCAACAACAAACTTTAACCGAGACAGAGACACTAGAGGCCTTGCTGAGAAGACCAGGATGGGGAGGTGTCCCCAGCTGGCCATCTACTCAAGTTCACAGTCTCTCAATCATCTCTGCTTTTTTATTCTCCAGGTAACAGAACCTCTTAAAGCCTGGAACTGTCAGGATCCAAAGCTCAGCTGAACCTCCCTTTCAGGGCACATTCCAGAAGGATTAGGGAATCAGTGCTGAGCAAGAGATGACCCAAGGTGACAAGAAGTATCCCAGCACTGAGCGTGTTTGGTTACCGAGATAGCAAAGCTGTGCTGCTGCAGGTGGTGCAGCTGACGAGGCGGGGGTGGTCTCAGGGGCCACAGAAAAGGGAATGAGGCTCTACTGTTCCTTATTGGAGAAAAACAAAGCTAACCACCAGATAAAAGGCTGAAGGATATCTGTCACAGGACTAGGTCACAGCTGCAGAAAGGACCTGGAGTTCCAGGTATTCTCCTTCCTTGTTCTTTGTAATTTGAGAATCTGCCCTCCACCCTCCACCTCCCACCCTGGCCCTGCCTCAAGTCATGTGAATAATTACTACAACCGAACCTCAAAGAGCTTCTGTACAAATACTCTAAACACATTTGGAACTAACAGTCCTTCAAAGCAAAACAAAATAAAAACTCAAATTTTTCTGATAACTAGGCAAGGTTCTTTGGGCTACGTACGCGGTTCTAGATCAACGCACCACTGTGAGGTGACCCTCAAGCAGCTGTCAACTCAGTGTTGACATTATTTTGTGAGTTCCTGAAAAAAATCTTCCTGAACTTGAGTCTCTTTCTTACCCTGTCCCAAAACATCTGCTTCAAAAGAGTTCCTCCCCTCTGTCGCTCTTTCTCTTCTTTTTTGTTAAATCTTTAATATTGTCTTTAAAACCATGAGTGACAAATGGAAACTAACAGTTTAATTCAATTTTTTAAAAGACAACATAAAAATATTTTAAGGTTCCTTTTTCACCCTTCCTGTAGAACTCCTCTCCAACAATGCAGACAGTGAGGTTTTACTTTGTAAATTTACTTGACTTTGTCCACGTCAGGTAAAAGCTAAGTGTATACAGATAATCACAAAAAAAGGATATATGGCTGGTCAAGAAAAAAAAAAACTAGTAGTAACCAAGTAAAGTAATTTGAGGACACAACTATTCAAGCAAATCATATGGAATCATTAAAGATCAGTTGGAAAGACAGCAGCAGACGTGTACAGAGCTCAGGACTCCGGCCTGCACAGTGGTGAGGACAGACAATGTCACTGTGTCCAGCAGGTGCGGCTTTCCTCCTGTGTTCCTCTTTACTGCAACTCCTGGGAGCGGCACGGGTGATGAGCACCTGAGAAAAACCTTTCTTCTCCACCTTAGCTCCACTTTTCCCTGCTAGCTCCTGTTTGGCAATGGGCATGTCATATATTTTTGAGGTCACTTCTCATCATTAAAATGAGTAAGATAAAGCCTTCTTCACAAGGACTTGACGTGACAGCATGGTGTCCCAAGCACAGTGCCTGGCACATGGCATATGCTCAACCCTCTAAATGTGGAAAACGTTGGAAATTCTGATTTTTTTACTTTATAAAGAATCTCTCAAGAATGTATCTGGTTTATACATAAAAGGAATATCTCTATCCCCACAAGGCAGGCAGATTCAGGACTTGCCTTTTGGAAGGGATGATGTAATTGTTTGGGCTTTGTATTTATCAGTCTCCAAGGAAACTCAATAATGAGGAAATACAAACTAGGTGTGTAACTACACTGACCTCAGATAAGCTGGGGTGTTGGTCGGCTTTACATGAACTAACAGGTCTTTTTACTATATGTGAGCTCTGCTCTTAGTCATTCTTCCTCTGGTTTAGAAGAGCTAGAAGTGGAAGATTTTGGAAAAATGAGACGTGGAATGTTTTACATATGAATAAAGAATTATTGGAATCAAGAAAAAAATTCAGTAGATTTAAAACTAATTGAGAATTTTAAAGCTTCTGATATTTTAATATTACTTATAAAATAATAACAAGTAATCAGGTCATTTGTTTAAGATGAAAATTCAAGTAAAATACAAGAGAAAGTGTAACTGAAATCTAAATTATGATGACTATCTTAAACAAAAGCGAGGATTTCAGATAGACTAACTGAAAAAACAGAATTATTTCTTATGTGCTCTGAAGTCTATAACAACAGCACATTAAAGTTTAACATTCATGGGCAGGGGATTTAGCTCAGTGGTTCTGGTGCTTGCCTTTCAAGTGCAAGGTCCTTAGTTCGATCCCTGGTAGCCATATACAATAATGCTGGGCATGGGGACTCACAACCACTAGCAATCAATACCACATACTCCAATGCCAAACATGGTGGCTCATGCCTATAATCCCAGCACTCAGAAGGCAGAAGCAGGAGGATTGCTGAGAGTTCAAGACTGAGCTCAGGGCCAGCCTGAACCACAAAGCAAGACCTATCTCAAAAAAGGTTAACATTCATAGTAAATTTAATGAAGACGTTGAGAACTCCTAGAGAAACTGAAGTTAATTATGGCATGTTTTAAATTGATCTGCACAAGAGCCAGGTTATAGACTACTGTTTTTTGAACTTTTATTACAAGACTTGTATAAAATATGCTCACATCATTTTGAAATGACAGACTGAATGAAAATTTTAAACTCACTTTTAGAATTTCTATATAATTCTTATTAATGGAAAAAATTTTTGTGATTGCATTTTTGAAATTTCAGTGGGAACTATTTGAGAAAATATGATTTAACATTCACAGATGAATGAGTTCAATTTCATACAACTGTTTTATGCAAGTTACCCTTTTGTTATAGCTCCATTCACCACAAAAACTAGTGTTCCAAACTTAGGGAAAAAAATATAAATTTCAAATCTTTAACTGGGATTAAGCGTGCAACAATCACAAACCAGTCTAAAACTTTCAAATGTCATAATCAGTTTATTCCTTCATCATTAGTAAGTTATTAATTTATGCATCAAATATATGTATTTTGCAACGAACAACATATTAGGTGTGAGAAACTTTACAAAAATGTTCTAAACATTCTTTCCCTATTGCAAAGAGTACCCATTTATTATAGATAACTTAGATTACATAAAGAAAAAATAAAATCACCTGTAAGCTAACTACTGAGAGACTTACTTATAAATACATGATCTAAATGTAGAAAATAGTTAATTTAGTTGGCATACAAATCAGGCAGCTAGCTAGTGGAAGAGCCTGAGATAGAGTGGGGTGACCAGCCATGCTGATAAAAGTTAGGAATAGTCAGTGAACTAAGACTTTGGACAAAAAATGAACTTCTTCAGGCAGCATAAAATGTAGCCCAACCCCTACTAAAGAGAGGTACAGCCACTTCCTACTAAGCTCCTAAATTTCAAGAAAATTATAATGCAAACCAACCAGTTCCTTCTGAGATCCACATTTCTGGTAAATCTGACATCTTGAAGAACTGGGATAAAGCCTGAGTTCAATTTCAAACGATCATTTTAAATCCACAGGACCATGTGTGTCAGGTGACCACTAAACAACATCTGTGCACTCTAGATCAAGAAGCCGCGTGGCCATCCCATTCAGGACTCTGCCTGGAAATCCAGGGGCTATTTTCCTTATTTCCAATACAAACTCTTTCAAAATCCCCCTAATTGGACCATTAGCGGAACCATGACCCCAGTACACAAAGTACCCTCAAGAGAGTCTACTATTCCAGGAAATTCTGTTTGGCAAACAAATTGTGCAGCTACTCCTTATCACAATTATCAATATTAACTGCCACTTAAATTTGGTAATTTGTATGTCTCACTAGAAGTTTCACTGTAACAAAAACAAATTTGCACCCTAGGACTCTCACAGGAGGCTGCGCGGGGAAAAAAAAAAAAAAAAAAATTTACTATTGCATTTCCCCTCATTTGTTTTCAAAGCTTATGCCTCAGAACCTAAGTTTATTTTCATTCCCGGGATGATCTGCTCATGTCTTAATCCCAAACAACCTCAGTTAGCTCCTTGATTTCACTTTGGTCGGGCCAGTCCTACTTGCAGGAAGGCAGCCTCCCCCAGAAGGCTTACACCTGCTCCCCTTATCACCTTCCTACCCTCAGAGCTTGGGCTGCTCTGGGAATTTCCAGCCCTCTCCTCCTGCACGGCTTATAGGAAGAACTGAAAAAGAGCCACATTCCAGCAGTGACACTGCAGGCCTCTTCTTGCCTAAGGTCTCATCCCCAGGCTTGTACAGCATGCAAAATGGGAATCCTGTACACTGATAAGTATCCAAAGTGAGAAAGTTCCTGGTAGCTTGTACCACAAGGAGCTGCAATGATGAATAAGTACTTACCTGGGGTTCGGAGGCTAAATTCATCTTGTATGGATGACGTTTCCCCTCCTCAGTAACCAGAGGAGACCAGATTTTATGTTCGGATCTGTAACAGATGAACAAAGACATTGTTTGTTT
>PVIR01003275.1:63412-91101 GCA_004026965.1 Petromus typicus
GTGGTTCAGGCTGGCCCTGAGCTCAGCCTCCAACTCACATCACAATCCTCCTGCCTCTGCCTCCCGAGTGCTGGGATTACAGGCGTGAGCCACCACGCCCGGCACTGTGGTATGTGGTACTGGTTGCTGCTGGGTGTGGGTCTCCACACCCAGTATTGTTATGTGGTTACCGGGGAATCGAACCTGGGTCCTTGCACCTTCGAGACAGGCGCCGGAACCACTGAGCTAACTCCCCGGCCCCTGTTTTCCCTTTTTGAGGATAAGCAGAGCAGAGGATTAGATCCAGACTAGAGAGCACGCTCAGCAAGCACTCTAACCGCTTAGCTACAGTCCCCAGCCCAGAGCCATTGCTTGTTTTATGCTGAATTAGTAACACAGATAGCCCTCCGTAACAAGTAACACACTTTCCGAATCAACCAACTATGTCAGGCAATATTTGAAAATAAAAATGTATTGGTACTGAACATGTCTCAGTTCTTTCCTTCTCATTGGTCCCGAGAGAATACAGGATGATGACTATTTATGTAGTGTTTATATCATTTGGGTACTGTAAGTAATCTAGAGTTATTTACCAGATGACATGCAAACATTATATACAAATACTATGCCATTCTACACAAGAACTTGAATAGCCACAAATTTTGGTATCTGTGGCATCCTAGAAACAACTTCCCATGGATACTGAGGGATGAAGGGTACACACTAAAAACAGATTAGAAAATGTTCCCGTTCCATGGACTCCCACCCTTTGAAATCCATCAGTCTTACCCTTCCTTACAACCACTGTGATCATTCAAAAGCTCCAGTCTGGACGCATCCACCCATGTCTGATGATTTCCCACAAATAGCCCTGAAGTGGCTACTCAAGTTGCCCCCATCTCTTTCTATGTAGACTCAGCCTCCCTCATTACACTTAAAGTATCCGATACCAACTGCAGGCTCCAGCACGTTCCTACTGCTTACCTCATGCAGCCCCAGCTCTGCTCAGACAAGAGTGAGCTTCTGCTGGAGGCACGAGGTTCCAAGCCCAGACTAGATAATCAACTTTTTCATGAAGTTTGTTTGGCCCAAATGAAAACAGTGCCTCTTTTTTAGAGCTTGTAAGGGATTTTCTTCCCACCAATCACATAGCAACAACTTTAATCTTAGTTTTCACTACTGTAGAACTGCAGGCAGAAAATATTTATACTAATCTTTGTTTGTGTCGGAGGCCAAGGCACAGCGTAAGGCCCAAAGTGCATCTGATCAATTTGTTAGTAAATGAATAGAAAATTAATCAACTAGCTAGTGCACACATGAATGGATTCAGTAGAGCTTAAAGGAACAGATTTTTACTGAGACACAAGTGGAGATGAGACTGAGGAGTAAATGTGCTTTTGAGAAGGCCTTAATCACATGGGACAGGGCTCTAATGTACACAAAAGATTCTGACATAATTTCTCACACTCGGTCCTCTGGCCAACTGGGTGGCACAGAGCAGGAGAAAGCAATGCTACACTTGACAGAACCCAATGAATCGCTGTGAAAGCTGAGGTTATAAGACACTGAAGGACAGGTTTAGGAAGCAGAAAGAAGAATTTGGATCATGAATTTGATCCAACAGGAAACAGGAAGCCATTGAAGGCTGAGTCAAATCACTCCGACAGTCTTGTTTTTGTAGAACTCGTTCCAAGCCTAAACGAAAGAATGGAAATTCTACCCTGATTACAACTCCCCAGATGCTCTCCTTATCTGTCCTTTCAACCAAAGCTCTCCTTTGCAGTATACCAAAAGGTTCACTCAACATCTGTCCAACCTGCTGAAGTCATGTTCAATGTGCTGTGGCAGGAACAGCCTTCTACACTGACTCTTCATGGTCCCGAGGAAAAAAATCTTTTTAACACATCTAATAATATCTCATTGATTTTTACTTTCTCAGAATTTTAACATTATGCTGAATCAAGTGAAAATGTAGATTCATAAAAAAGCCCTAAGAGAATTATAGAAGAAAATGTGCAACCTGAAATCCAAGTCTACAGAATTTTTGGCACACTTCCAGCATGCACAGCATAGCCTTAAGGGTACAAGAGGCTCTGGGATGGGAAGGAAATCCCTGCTCACAAGCAGCTTCTAGTCAAAAATAAACAAATGTGTCCATAGTCTCACCTGGTTACTGTAAGAATCATGTTGTCTGTACAGCCTTTGATTTTGTTCTGAGCTTCCAAGTGCGTCATACTGCTGGTATTTTCCCCATTGATGGCTGTGATGACATCGCCAATACATAAATTAGCAATGGCAGCTTTGCTTCCAGGAGTAACCTGGCAACAAAGAGGAATGCAAACTAGTTACTATTTGTCCCAAGGAAACCACTCAGTGACCATTAGGTCAACTGTTCATTGATTTAGAGCAGACCATTTAAAAAGGAAAGAATGCTGAAGTCAAGAATGAAGAATAGGGCCGGGGAGTTAGCTCAGTGGTTCCGGCGCCTGTCTCGCAGGCGCGAGGACCCGGGTTCGATTCCCCGGTAACCACATAACAATACCGGGTATTCATTCTTTTTTCTTTTTTAGGTTTTTTTGAGACAGGGTCTTGCTTTGTGGTTCAGGCTGGCCCTGAGCTCAGCCTCAAACTCACATCACAGCAATCCTCCTGCCTCTGCCTCCCGAGTGCTGGGATTACAGGCGGGAGCCACCACGCCCGGCACTGTGGTATGCGGTACTGGTTGCTGCTGGGTGTGGGTCTCCACACCCGGTATTGTTATGTGGTTACCGGGGAATCGAACCCGGGTCCTCGCGCCTGCGAGACAGGCGCCGGAACCACTGAGCTAACTCCCCGGCCCAATAATTTATATTTATGTTAACATTTACAAAGAGTCCTCTTCCATTCATGATCTCATTGGATGCTTATCACAATCTTATGAGAAAGGACAAATATCAGGCTCCATTTCAGAGACCGGGAAATTGAGGCTTAGAAAGGTCTAAGATCTACCCAGGATACCTAGGATACCCAGGATCATCCAACTGATATATAACTAACTAGTCACACAACTAGTCTATCACAGACTTAAATCCTGAACCAGACCCAAAGTTCTTCCCACTGAACTTTGCTACTTCCTTAAAATAAGTCACCAATTACATTTTAAAAACACTCGTACACTGTCAGAGAACATTATGTCCCATAAAAATTTTAATATATTATTATATCCACAGAAGAAAATGGGAACACTGCAATGTGTCTAGCAATGAGCTTAAATTACTTTTGCAATCTAAAAAAACAACAACGAATATTTTAAATGGTATATTTAAAATATTTTAAATATAGCATTTAAAATATCCACTTACACTGATTTATTTCATCCCAGTCAAGAATTCTGGTGATGACTGGTATCCTTCCCTTAAGTGGATGGTTTTCTGCAAACTGATGCTCTAGACCAATGACTCTGAATTTACAGACCACCAACACTTGCAAGAAGCCAGTCAATTACTTCAACAAGTCCACAAATTCATGTGCTCACTGAACATGACATGTGGACTGAATAAACAGCATGTCTCCCACCCATACGTACAACCATTTTTCAAGTGTGTACATATGTAGTTTTTAGAAACAAAGTACAAACTTATTCCTAAGTAGTACTACCTCAGAATAGATGTCTGAGGTAGGGTATTTTCAAAAGCAAGCTAAACTTTAAAAGTGACTCTTCTCACCCCTGGGTGAGTCATAACTTTTTGACATCAAGACACTTCCTTCCCTGGGAATCCAAGTCCCCAGGAGCGGTGTGGTACTAACATACCCCAGGTCTCAGTGCCCGCAGGGCTGTGGTTTCTCCGCAGAAAAGCTCTGTTGGTTCCTGGGAATCAGTGGAGGAAGACAGAGTGAACACCTGTTATCTTCACAAGGCTGAGCCACAGGTATGATAAGGTCCTTTGAGGCGTCACAGCAGAATACAAGCCTCCACATCTGACGTTGTTTTCAGCTCTCAGTGTCTAGTCAGCCCACACCAAGCTGAGCATGCCAACCCTGTGGAACAGCTGGTGTGGGGGGCATAGTTCACTGCCTCATCCCATCAGCAGTCTGACCCCACAAAATGAGAGAAGTCGACTCTCAAGCTCCCTTCTGCTAGAACACGCCAGGACCGTATCAGGCAAAACTCTCTGGAATGTGGCAGGATGTGGAAACTAAAGACAGAAGTCTTGACCTTCCAACCTTTCTCTCCAGCTTTCCCATCATCTGTTTACCAGAGATCTGGCAGAGAGAACGAATGCCGCCAATTCAAGACTCAGGCCTTCTTCTCAGGCAGCCAGGGAGACGAGACACAGACAAGTGCAGGCTGCTCTGATGGGTCAACAGTTGGAAATCTGCTTCTGAGTCATCGGGGGCAGGCAGGAAAAACAAAGTCCTCTCATTTCTCTGACCCATCTTCCCGAGAAGGCCAACTTGGTGGGACTTCTGTGTTTTCTAAAGGACAACACAGATTCATTTGTTAAACTACTCCTACCTATGAACCACTTCATTTGGGATAGGCAGAGGGTTTTAGATTGTCAAATCTCATCAGGAAGGATGATGCCTGTTGAAATTCATTCACTGTGAGAAATCTAGCAGTCAGAGAGCAGTCACCCTAGGATGGAAGCCAAATTCTCAGCAAGGGCCTCAAGGCAGGGCTTTCCTCCTTCCCTTCCCTACGTCACCTCCCCTGGCTCACTGCAGGCCTTCCCAAGTTCTTCTCCACACCAGGATCTTAGCTGATGAAGTGGCCCTCACATCATTATCCAACATTATCACTCAAAACACTAAGATGAGACTGGGCAGGGGCAGGAGCGGGTATTCTAACGATAAAATGCAAGTCTCCTTTTACTTTCTTACATTCAATTATTGCTAAGTCTGGACTTTCCACCATTTTGTCCAAATTGTTTCACAGGAGTGGCATCTTTGCTCAGAACATTCCTTCTCAACAAGCCCTGGACAAGCCAGGGCCAGTTTGACAAGCTGGTCTGATCTCTCTCTCCCCTCTCTCTCTTTCTTTTGTTTTCTTTCTTATAACTCAAATTACTATGAAGCCAAAGAAAATCTTGGAAAGTTACATGACAATATCATCAAAAGGCATGCATATGTAATTACTCATCAACAGATTAAGTTCACATGCTTTTATAAGCCACGTCTTTTGGGGGAAAATGTATTCAAACAAATTTACAATATTTGCCTTTTACAAAGCATTTCATATGAAATCCCCTATTTCAGATATAGTATTGACATTTCACTAGAAATAGATAGCTTTACAAGTAAGGAAACAAAGACAGACAAGCTGTGATGGGTTCAAATTCACAGCTAAGGGCTTTCAAATTCCATCATTTTCTGCGTTAGCAAAATGCCACAAGACAGTAAAGCCAACAGTCAGAGCCCAGGAAAAGTCCACTGGCCTTCTACACAAGCCAACGGAGTATCCCAACAAACTGCTGATTGGGTGTGTCTGTGGACAGGACAAAAGCTCCACTACTCTGGACTGTGCAGGGCCCAGGGCCCACCCTGGAACTGAAATGGGCCAAAGGAGAGAAGGCCTGTGCCTCAGTACTGAAGAGTTCCCATCTGGAAAGGGGCAAAAAACATATACTAGAGCAAAGATAGCCTGTTTAATAAATGGTGCTGGGAAAACTGGATCTCCAATGCAAAACTGAGTGTAGACCCATGAATCTTACCATGTACTAAACTAAAATCAAAACGCATCAAAGATCTAAATGTTAAAACAGAAACAACTGCTGGAAGACAAAACAGGTAAAACTCATAAAGACATTAGGCACAGACAAGGACTTTCACCTGTGAAATGGAGCCAGGCCATAATTTAAAGCTGCCTTTATTTTTAACTTAAATTACCTATCAATGCTGATTTGCTGGTAAATTTCACACAAACCCCCAAATTCTGTGCCTTTTATGAGAAATCAGAAAAACTGGCAATTCTGATCTTAGATTCCCAAATGGCAACAGCCAACACTGAATGAGGAGTGCCTTTAGATAAGGCACACACTCTCCATTTAGCTGCAAGCCCCATTCTTCAACACAGAAACCAAGGTCCAGCTGCTATTTATCATTCCTGCAGCTACTAGCTTTCTTACTGCTTAATCTAGTCAAAACTCATTTGTAGCTAGGCATGGTCATGCACACCTGTATCTCACTCAGATTGCTGTGAGTTGTAGGCCAACCTAGACTACATAGTAAGACTGTTTCAAATAATCAAAACAACAACCAAAAGCTCATTTATATCTCTTCCCAGGCCCTACAATCAAATCTGTAGGGGGACTGGCTCAGTTAAAATATTTCATAAAGTACAATTATTACACATAAAAACAGGCTCAAAATATGGTTTTGACAGGCTCAAAATATGGTTCAGAGTTGGGTGCTTGTTCTGGATTCAATTCCAGGAAAAGAAATTCTAAGGAAAGAAAAGACACGAAATGTTATCTTTCTCATAATGTTGCATGTGTGTTTCTCATCCATGTTACTAGAATTGCTTTCTCTTCATTCCTGTGGTGTATTATATCATATAACTATGCAACTATTTACTTATCCATTTTATTGTTAGACATTTGGATTGTTTCAAATTTAAGGCTGCCGTGAATAGTGCTGCTTGGGAAATTTCAAACATGTCCTTTGGTGTTCACGTGGACGACTTTCTGCTGAGCACTGAACTAAACTGTTAGGTTATAGAGGACAGACATGTTCAGTTTTAGAAGCGTAAGAATTTTTAATAAATTTTTAAAGAAATGGATGCAAGGTCTGGGGATACAGCTCAGTGGCGCCAAGTCTGCCTGGTAAGTGTAAGGTTGGATCCCAGGTACTGCAGTAGAAAAAAGAAAAAACAAAATGGATGCAAATTATGTGAATGTTATATATCTATACACACTTTACATAGATATATATACACACTATATAAAATATCTTTAACTTATATAGATCATACCTATGTCTTTATTGTCTTCTATTATATTTTACTTGATATGATACAGTTACATAATATAAAAAAAAAAATTAGACCTAGAGCCCTTAGCCAGAAACTGTGTGCTCTTCAGAAAATCATTTTTCGGGCCAGGGATTTAGCTCAGTGGTTCTGGGATCTGCCTTGCAAGCACAAGGTCCTGAGTTTGATCCCCAGTAACCACAAACCACAATGCTGGATATGGTGGCTCAAGCCTGTAATCCCAACACTTGCGAGGTAGAGGCAAGGACTTTCGCACATGAAATGGAGCCAAGCCGTAATTGAGGAAGATTGCTGTGAGTTCATGGCTTGCCCAGGCTACAAAGTAAGCTCAGGGCCAGCCTGAACTACAAAAGTGAGACCCTGTCTCAAAAAAAAAAATAATTTTTCATATTTGTGGCACCACCAAGAAGGCAGTGTGTTTTACCTAGAAAAGTACAGTACAGATCTCAGTTATGGGTGAGCATTCCAAACTCACCCACAATGACACTAACAACAGTATTAACAATCACACAAGGTACTAAGAGTGAGGACACAAGAACTACCTTTTTTTGTCTTAGGTTCTCGTGAGTACACTGCATTTTCAACATGGTCTAGTTGACACCAATACTTTTGTTCAGTCCTGGTTATCTTAATTTGCCACAAAATCTGTTCTCAAATCCCTTCCTACCCAAGC
This sequence comes from Petromus typicus, assembly GCA_004026965.1. Classification (NCBI taxonomy): domain Eukaryota; kingdom Metazoa; phylum Chordata; class Mammalia; order Rodentia; family Petromuridae; genus Petromus; species Petromus typicus. The sequence goes on from PVIR01003275.1 coordinate 71,032, forward strand.
AGAGACAATCTCTAACTTCTACTGCCTTTCCACTCTCCACTGCCACATAAATCTGGAATCCAGAACAGACATACTGTTCCCCTGGCAGGCCCTGGCTTCTTTCCGGGAAGGACAAGAAGGGGGGGGTGTATTCCCTGGGATATTCTGGACTAAGACCTTATGGTAACTGGATGGTCATTCCAGCCAACCCTCACAGGTGCAGGCTCCAGGGTAAGGAGCCCAGAAGGCTCTACCTCTTATGTTGATGCCTGCACCACCATTAGCACTTTTTGGAGAGTTATCCTGAGTAACCCTGCTAGCAATGGAGTCACTCAGCCTGGTGTCCAGCTTTACAGACTCTGGGTCCCATGTCCCTGTCATAGGTTATAGGGAATAAGAAAAGAGAATAAATATGCATGCTTAGCATAAAACAGACATTCAAAAACATGTCAGTAATTAAAATATTATTATGGAATGGAAATTGAGACTAAGTTTTAAGACAACAGACAACCACTCATCACTCTATGATGTAGGCAAAGTACTTAATGTTTGTATGTCTCGGTTTTCTCACCTGTAGCATATAAGTCTAAATTGTATCTACCTTGAATATACTTGCAAGAATCACTAAGAGAATACACTAAACACCTAGAATAGTTCCCAGCATATAAAAAGTACTAATGTGCTTTAACTATAATTATTACAAGCTGATTAATTACTTCTCGTACACATCTTTTCCATGATGTGGAACATTTCCATTTACATTTCCATGTAAACGAACAGAACACAAACTGACCTCAAAATACTCCTGAAGTGATTACCACATTTTTTTTCAGCTGATTCTTGGTTGAAGATATAGCTAATATTGGGCCGGGGAGTTAGCTCAGTGGTTCCGGCGCCTGTCTTGCAAGCGCAAGGGCCCAGGTTCGATTCCCCGGTAACCACATAACAATACTGGGTGTGGAGACTCACGCTCAGCAGCAACCAGTACCACATACCACAGTGCCGGGCGTGGTGGCTCACGCCTGTAATCCCAGCACTCGGGAGGCAGAGGCAGGAGGATTGCTGTGATGTGAGTCTGAGGCTGAGCTCAGGGCCAGCCTGAACCACAAAGCGAGACCCTGTTTTTAAAAAAAAAAAAAAAAAAAAAGATATAGCTAATATTATAAGTCCCTAGGTCATTGTAACTAGGAAAAAAACAGGCTTCTAATTCAAAGATTATAAAACCACTGTTTGCTTATCATTTTATTTTATCATTACGGAGAATTAAATGCTAGAGAAACAGCATAAGTTGCATAAAGTTGCTCCCTGAGGTGCCCAGAACTAGAATTAGAACCCTGCTTGAATCCTTTTCCTGCACCCTTAGCATGCACCGCCCAAGCACCAGCAGGCAGTTTCTTTCAGGGTGTCTCCCCGAGACCTCTAGAGGTCAAATTTTCCTTTAAAAGTTCATTTTCTGACAAAACCAATTTTACTTATATTTTAACCAGTCTCTCCTTCCTTTACAAAAAAATATTAAGAAATAGTTTAGTCAAGGAAAGTAATGAAAATTCAAACCAATTACATAGCCTGTGGGCACATGGATTTCCCTATCTGTAAAAAGCAAAAGATATCAGCTTTCCTTTCCTACACAAAAAGGTACGCCAAGGCATGGCCTGGGAAAGATGCACAGCTTGGAAGCTAGTCCTACCCTGTCCTAGCACACAGCAGAGTTTTAGTGTTTTTCCCAGCCCTGACCAACGCAGAAGCACTGACTCCAGGGGTTATCTTTATCTTCTGTCAAACTGTATAACCTCGAGCCACTCTCCCTGTCTCCTCTTCAAAAACAAACCAGTAACCTCCACATCCATGAGGTTAGAAAGGGAAGGTATCTGGTCAGAGGGTGATAAAAGGGCCTTATAAATTTCTTGCCGGTAGATTTAAGCACCCCATACTGTATATGTCATCCTAACAGTGGATTCAAGCACCAAGTACATGTCATTCTCTAAGATGTATCCTCTTCCTCTCTCTACGTCCGCTTTGATCAGAGTGTACCACCTGGGTAGTCAACTTCCCAGAAGGAAGAAGTATATAGACATGCTACAAAATCTACTTTAACCTGAAAAGAAGTCTTAAAAAGCAGGAAGGACACTCTGGCTACAACATATTCATTAAGCACCCCTTGGAAATCCTGAGCAAAACCACAGGTCCCATGGTCCCCCAAGACTCAAGAAGCAAATCAGCAACTCTTCCAATTCAGAGCATCCATCCCCTTATCTCTAGCCCCACCCCTTCCTGTCTTTTCTTAGTTGCTTGGAGAGAAAAACAGTCAACAAATTCAGAAGCAATTTTGGCCTGGGTGTGGATACACTGCAAGTCCCCTGAAAGCAAAGAAAGGAAATAAGAAATTACATAGGGGAAAAGAATAAATTCAAGGAGATTGACAACTGTAGAGTTAGAGCAGGAACTGACTGGGGGAAAAAAATCTAAGGAACAGTAGCAAATGTGGTGCTGGATCATCAGGGAGTTCAAGGCAAGAGGCTAGTTTATGTTCATTTAAAACTGGAAGTCTGGCTGAATGTGGTGGCTCATGCTTGTAATCCCAGCACTCAGGAGGCAGAGGCAGGAGGACTACTTGAGTCTGAGGCTTGCCTAGGCTACACAGTGAGTTCAGGGCCAGCCTGAACTACAAAGCAAGACTCGGTCTTAAAAAACTAAAAAAATAGGGGGCCGAGGATTTAGCTCAGTGGTTCCGGCGCCTGTCTTACAAGCGCAAGGACCCGGGTTCGATCCCCATTTACCACATACCTATACTGGGTGTGGAGACTCACGCCCAGCAGCAACCAGTACCACATACCACAGTGCCGGGCGTGGTGGCTCACGCCTGTAATCCCAGCACTCGGGAGGCAGAGGCAGGAGGATTGCTGTGATGTGAGTTGGAGGCTGAGCTCAGGGCCAGCCTGAACCACAAAGGGAGACCCTGTCTCAAAAAAAAAAAAAAAAACTAAAAAAATAAAAATTAAAAAATAAAGTTGGAAGTCTGGACAATGATTTTCAGTTTCTCACAATAACACAGATGAAAATATAAAGGACTAAATGAAGCTACTGGCACACACACACACACACAAAAAAAACAAAACCAGAAATGTGATCCATATATGTCTGTTTAGAAACAGGTACAATTAAGCGATGGTACTCAGAACAGCTGTTTAGGTGGTAAACTATGAAGGAAAGCACGGGAATTATTGGTCTAAATCTGATAGGGCCACACTGCGCTATGTCTTCACTTAGATGGGGATTATACAGATGTCTGCTTCATAATCATTTGCAATATATTTAAATGTTATGACTTTCTTGATTTCCAAGAAAAATAAGTTAGAAAAAGGAAATATTTAAAATAAAATTGAGGGATTATATTCAAAAGCTTTAGCAGTTAAAAGAATGAAGCCCAGGCCAGAATAATTCATGCAAAAGAAAGCAAACACAGCTATTTCAGTACAAGGCATTCCTCTCCCTGCCCAACTTTATGGTTTGCTTTGGTGTGAAGACTCTAGGTCTACATATACAAAACTCTGCTAGCAAACTGTACCTGCCCAGGATAGTAAATTGAACACACCCATCATTCAGAAGGTATGCACAGCTCTTTGTCAATGCACACACCTCTTCATCTCCATTCACTGTTTGCAGAGCACTTTCACATACCTTAACTGGCAGACAAGGGCTAGTATTATCCCTGTTACAGAGATTTAAAAAAAAAAAAAAAGCTCACAGGTACAGGAGCTTCAGACAGAAGGCTCACCTTGTGCACAAATCAGGTAAGAAACATGGGCCAGGATGTAGCTCAGTGGTTTCAGCACCTGCCTTGTAAGCACAAGGGCCTGGGTTCAATCACCAGTAAAAACACACAACAATGTTGGGTATGGTGACTCACACCCACCAGCAATCATACCACATACCCCAGTGCTGGGTGTGGTGGCTCAGGCCTGTAATCCCATCTCCTGGGCAGCAGAGACAGGAGGATTGCTGAGTCTGAGGCTGAGTTCAGGAACAGCCTGAACTACAAAGCGAGACCCTGTCAAAAAAACTTAAAAAAAAAAGACACCAGATCAGATCCAGATCTTCCATTTCCCTTTATGACTATGACTACCTTATTCCCAAGAGGTGAGAGGTGAATAGGCTTACATTTCATGGATAAATAATGAGATAAAGAGACAAAGTAGGGATAGCAGGAGAGTTACCTTCCAGAGTCACTTTCACTTTTTAATTACAGCACTTGCCAAAGGCATTAGAAAGACCGGTTTCCCTCATTAGACCATAATTACTTTGAACATGGAGCTGTGTCTTCTCATTTCTGGGTACGCAGTTCCTGGCATATGTTATGTGCTCACAGAACATGCCCATACCATAAATTAATAAATCAATTGATATATGAAGGCCCAAAACAATGAATTCACAGTGGGGTCATTGCCACCCCACTGACCATCATTCCTGCACAGTGGCACTTACATTAAGACTTAAAAGCAGCCAGACCGACAGGCAGTGACTGCCCTTTTAACAGATTGCCAATACAATCTTTAAAATATTTTTCATGTCACCTATAAATCTCAGAAGTAGAGAGGGTTGGCATGTAATCACAGATACACAAAGCAGGGACAAATGGACTATGAGGTAATGGAGTCTCAATGTGCTAAGGCAATGGCCTCCTGGGACAAGCATGTATTAATAACCCCACAAGGATATATGCCAGGCACAGCCAGGTGCAATTCTGACCAGGCTCGGGCCAGGGGGCTAGATTTGGTGAGGCACATTTTCTACGCTTGAGGAATCTGGCTGGAGCCTGGGAAGACAGTGTGAACTTCTGAGAGTAATTCAAGTGCTCTCCGTGGGACAAAGTAGAAAGATGGAAGACTGGGCCATAAACCCGGACGGCCCACTGCTTTTTGGAGTGGGATGGTCAGAGATTTCCTCACTGGGCCAGGCCTACCTGGAAGAAAGCAAGTAGCACTGCAGCTGAAAGAGAAGCCAAGAGGGCCCCAACTCTGCTCTGCACCTCCCACCCAATTTTTCCTGCTGCTGAACGGAGTCCTCAGTAAAGATCTTTCCACTTCAACCTTCTCTCCAACCTCCCAGGGAGGACAAAAAAGATGAATAAGCCAGGGATCTGACTCAGTGGCAAAGCTGCCTGCCTTGCAAGTGCAAGGTCATAAGTTCGATCTCTGATATCGCAAAAAAAGTAAATAAAAGGAATGGAAAAAAGATGAATACGGAAGTGTGAAGAGACATTTCATTCAGTCAAAAATTACAGACTCCGTTCTAGCCACTGGCACTGAATATGGCGACTCTCCAAGAGACAGCACCCTACCTGGCCAAAGCGTGGGCCTCCTCCACATACTGAGTCTGGCTTTCCTGGAGAGATCAGTTTAATTTAGGGGCCGGAGTTCCGGCAGTGTGTGATGAAACACTTTCAAGGAGTCAGGCTCCTCTAAGAAGTTACCAAGCATCACCGCCAAGAAAAACGGGGCACCCCAATACAGTCCCCACTCACCCCGAGGCGAATGGGCTGCCCGAGAATTATATGGCAATGCGGAACAGAAAGACAGCAGAGCCACTTTTTGCAGAGAGAAAATAATGACCAAGAAGTCTCTGAATATATCCCCCCTCCTCCAAGCATTAAAGAGTTGAGATATGGTCAATGATTAAATTCAGAGTGGAAAACTGTTCCGCTGTTTTCCAAGTACTCCTAATTACTCCCCAACTTCACTCCAGCTCCCTTCCCAGGACTCTCCCGTAGCCTTCGATGTCAGGGCAGGGACATCCCACATCCCGCAGCACTGACCAAGACCGTATTCCCCAGACTGGGGACAAAGCACGTTCACCCACCGCGACGCGCTTCCGGGGCGAAGACAGAAAACTGCCCCGGGCTGTGCCGCACGCAGCGCCCGCCCGGAGCCGCCTCGCCCCGGGCGAAGCGAGCGGGAAGCCGCGGCGGCTCTGCGCTGCGCACCTGGAGGCTCCCGCCGGCCGGCTCGGTCCCCGGGTCCGCCGTCTGCCGCGCCCCGCTCCCCGCGCCCCGCTCCCACGCGCGCCCCAGTCCGCTCTTACCCGGGAAATGGCGAGAGGCTGCTCAAAGTCTTTGCCGCCCACGAGGCGGAAGCCCCAAGGCCCCGGGCCCTGAAGGACGATTTGCTGCGTAGCCATAGCGCTGCGTGGACGGCGACCGCGGGGGACAGACGGAGAAGACAGCGGGGCTCGCTGGGACCCGAAACCAGCTGTCGGAGAAAGAGCGCGCGGCCCAGGAAGCTCGGAGCGGGCGGAGCCGGGCGGCGGCGAAGACGGGGGCAGCTCCGCCCAGCTCGCGTCCCGCCGCGCCCCGCCCGGCCGGAGACCGCTGCCCGCCCCGCTGGGGAAAGCGCCCGGGAGACCTGGGAGAACGCGGGGGTCGGACGGAAGGGCTGCCAGCGAGTGAGCAGCGTCCGCGACGCCCCCTCCTAGCCCCTTGGCGGGCGCTGGGTGTAAAAGAAGCAGATCCGCGCGGACCGCAGATCGGACTGGGGCGCACTTGGCGTTTTGCAAAAGGAACTGAAAGGACGCAAAATCAGCCCTGGACTGCTGAGGTCAGCTCCGCTAGCTTGCTTTTTGGAGACAATAATGGTGTTGGGAAGGTGTTTTCCACTGATCTCATTTGATACTGTTAAGCAGCCAGAACGGTTAGTCCCATTTTATGGATGAAATAACTGAATCTGCTCGATATTAGAAGACTTGTCCGAGGCTAGACATTTTGAGGTTGTATCTGGACCAACGCCAGGGATCCTGGTCCTAGAAAATAGTTTCTGGGACTTTTTAAGTACTAAAGTCAGGGAGTTATAATTGGGTTTAAGGAGGTTCCTGGGAAACTCTCCTCCAGGCTGGAGCTCTCCATAGCTTCCAGGACCTTCCCAGCACCTCACACCTCACATCTGGGGCAGAATACCTGGAAACAGCTGAGTCCGAAAAAGTGGGGTTTCCATCTTGAAAATACTTCCTAAAATCGTCCTCGCCGTCCTTCCGCTGTAGTGAATTACCCAGTGCTCCCCAGACTGCCTCTCCTCCCCTGTATCCCCTCAGCTGTATTCCCACTTTACTCCCAATAAAATCTCAATCTCTAAAATACCTATTGGGCTGTCCCTAAAATGACCTCACACACCTACCCCACAGCTTCATCCTCTGGGCCTTTCCTCAGAGCCTTAGTCTGAAATGCATTTCTTTCTCCTGATGTCCCTATGAAAATACTGAGGCACTGACAGCTCTCACCCTAAAACACTAGCAATCTTGCCTTAAGCTTCATTTACTTACCCATATTTTCCAGGGACCTCAGACCCTTGAGTCCTGCTCAGTGCTAGTGGAATGGCCTTTGGCAACTTCTCTGAAACTCTGTTTTTGCCCTATCATCATCATCATCATCACCATTATTATACCACATTCTGTAAAGTTTGTTTACTGAAATTCCTTCCATCAAATGTCTGGGTACTATTCGAGAGGGCAGAGACAATGCAGGGCCCCAGGGGGTTAACAAGGATGTTGGATCTCTTCAGTTTTACCCGGCTTTGTGGGTGAGAAGCAGCTGCTGCCCACAGGCCTCTGCAGCGCCGGCAAATACCCCACCCCACCCCATCCCCACACACACTCCCAAGCATTATTGCCAAGACCATCCAGACCCACTGACTGGAGATACTGCTTCCTGGAACAAACAGCCCCACTTCTTAAAGAGAGTGAGTGTGGGACTGTAGTACATAGCCTAATTTATCCTCTGTGCTAAGTCCTGAGCTTGTCTGGGTAACTTGGCGCAGGACACACTGTTTGTGACTCGAGCAGGATGGCCGTGACTCCCATTATTGTCGGGTCCCCTGCACAGGGGTGAGTACTTCCAGCCAGGGAAAGGAAGGAGATTGTGTGACTGACCTGGGGTTCCTGACCTGAGATTGGTGGCCGGCCCTGCTCTGCCAAGCCAGAGGGAGAGAGCTACAGGAAACTCTGGTTTCACAGCAGCCTGCTAAATTGATGCAACTGACTGCCAGGAGTGTCCAGGTCAAAGGATGCCTGAGAGTCTTGCTTTTCTTTTCTGTAACAGAATTGAAACCCAAGTTCCAACCCTCCAGCCTCACAAAACAAATACCTTTTTGCCTATCTGGTCTTTCTCCGTACATCCTTCACCTGCCCCTTGGAGGTGCTAGGTCCTGCTCCCCTGCAGACCACCGGGCTGAGAGACAGGGAAGGGAAAGGTGCCCTCAGCTGTGCCAGCAACAGAACAAGGAGCTGGACATCCAAATCTTTTTTGTCTGCTTCCTGCCCCGATCGCTGGGAAATCCTGAAATGAACGCTTGGGGCCAGCTCATCTGAGGTAGACCGAGCGTGCTCCGTGGTCTGGCCGGGATTCCCTTGGGCTGCTGAAGGTGTGGGCAGGTCATAGCCTGGTCCTGTAGCTACTGAAGAATTGAAGAACTAGACCGAGGACCAAATTTCCCACCTCTTGGATAGGCAGCACGAGTGTTTTCAAAGGCAGAGACAGGCCTGGGCCATTATTACTTGTCAGACTTATCCAAATACCTAAAGGAAAGAGGAAAAATGCCAAAATAATATCCTAGATAAAGGGGCTCATAGTCAATGTTTATATGAAAGAAAGACATTTATATGAAAGACATATATGAAAAAAAGACAAGTAATTTATTTGCCAATAGATGTACCTCGAGGACTACTCATACATGAAATAAATAGGACACAGATATGTCAATACCATATCTTTTCTCAGGTATAAGATATTGAAGGTGTAAATGAGTTCCAAAATGTATGGATAATGTGAAATAGAAAGAAAACGTTCAAAAGGAAAAAGGAGGGTAGTGGTGAGTAAGGAAGGGAAAGAAAAAATTTGAATGTAAAAACAAAAAAAGGAAACAAAGCTTATGTATGTGGGGGTTGAGTTGTAGGGAGGGTAAGGGAATGGAAAAAATAAGAATCAAGATTTTCATAAAAAAAAAAGATGTTCATGCACTAGTACAAATTCTCAGTGTTGATTGTGATCATAATGTATACATAAAATGTACCAATAAAATCAATTTTTAAAAGACAATGTAATGTGATAGTCAAGAGGTAACTAATGAGTTAATTTTTTAAAATGTAACTTTTAACCAAATACAATAACATATTCCTATGATCTCAGCACCCTGGGAGTATAAGGTCAGCCTAGGTTATTTAGTGACTTAGTGAACCCTATCTCAAAATCAGAATTTTTTTAAAGGGCGAAGGGTAGCTTATCACAAGGGTCCTAGATTCAATCCCCAGTACAAAACAAAAAGCAACTTGCTAATGAAACCAGAATTAAAAGGTCCCCTTGCATCATTCATTTATTTTATTGTACTTCTGTGGCTTATATCTAGCTTCATCCAAAGCAACTGCAAAGGTCTAAGTGTGACTTCGGGTCACGTGGAACCTTCGCTTCCTCTCCAAGAAAGTTAAGGTGTTTTGAGGATAGGATTACCCAGCAGACTCTAGCTCAGTACCTAGCAAATAAACTGTATTCTCCTTCACTAAACAGTGTCCTTAGAGTCAGAGGTACTTGGTATATGTTGCATTTCATCAAGTGAAGGGGCCAATGAGCTTCACAGCACAGAAGGCTGAGGCACTACCTAATGCCCCTGGCCCCAGATGCTCAGAGGCGGACAGGTTGACAGCATCTAGCCCCATCAGGAACTGTTTCTGCGGCTTCCTTCCTGGGCATGCCTTCCCCAGCTTGCCTGCAGGGGACCTGACAGCAGAGAAAAGAGGCCATTTGGGCCTAACACAAGACAATTTTGGTGGGACATATTCGTTTCAGAACTCCCTGTAAAATAGGTCAAGGCTATTGGGACGACAGTCTACCCAGCCCATCTGGCCATCCATCCATGTCCCCACTGGCTACCACAGGTGTTGAGTCCAGTCTCCTGCACAGTTGAGCTGCCTCTGGACAAGGAACTCAGTCTGCCACTGGGCCAGAGAGGTAAAGAGATTCCCTAAAACAGTCAGTAAACGAAGAACAGGGTAAAATCTGGATGGAAAGGTGTGGGAGGGCATGTAGGAACCAGAGAAAGGCTGAGAAAAGATTATTGAGAGATTCCTAAAATCTTAGAAGACTCCTTAGGCCACAATCCATGGAGATATAAAAGGCCAGATCTTCCAGCCTCATTGAGAGGGATACCCACAGCCCAAATTTCAGCGACTCAACTACGCTAGGCCTTTTGGAGGTAGCCTTTGAGATAAATTTGAATTAATGAGCAATAGAGAGGCAGAAAGGCCATACTAAGCAGTACAGACTGAACAGTGTAGTAGGAGGCGTGAGTGGGTGGTGACCTGATAGGATGTCATTAGTGGAAAATTGGCAGGCAGGAGAATGGTGTGCAGTGGGACAGGCAAACACTTTCCTTCTGCCCCACCTCATTCTGTCTCTGTCTCTGCCTCTGTGTCTACCTCTGTCTCCATCTCTCTCTGTCTCTCTCCCTCTGCCCTCCTCCTCCTCCTCCTCTTCCTCCTCTCTCCTTCTCTCCCTTTCTATGTCTGACTCTCCCCACCCCCGCCAAGTCCATTTCCTCTCAGCCTGTGCTGCTGGCTAGGTCTGGTCATAGCTGATACTGAAGCTGACTATTTATAGAACCTAAGGACAGACGGAGTGGCAGCACCAAGTTCCATTACGCCAGGCTGCGTAGAATGTGGCTTCCTCTCTAGTGGGTTCCCATCCGTCCCTTCTAGGTTGATTTTCTCTCCCTGTTACCTCTGAAGTTCTGTTCTATGTGGCCATTTCATTGATAGTATTTGGGCTCCTATTCAGAGGGAGTTGTAGAGCCCAAAGTCATCAAGCAGGGAGAGTGCTGTCTCCAAATACAGCCTCTATCATTGAGTAACACTCTGGGCTGGAAAGAGGGAAGGCTGAGCCAGCACAGCGTGGTGATGTGGGCCTGGGGCCTTCTCCATCCCAGACACAGCCACTTAGCCTCTGCCTTCTGCCCTCAGCCACTGAACACCTCCAGAGTGGAGGATGGAAAATATAAAACACAGAGTTCTGGAAACAGAAGAGAGCAGAAAGAAAAAAAAGGTGAGAAAACAAAAGTAAAGATGTCTACTAGTCTAGTGAAACTTTTGCTCTTATTTATGATCTAGAAAACATGGTAAAAAACCAGAATCCTGCCATTTGTTAGCTGTCAGAAGTTGGCAAGTCATTTAGCCTCTAGGACTGTTTCTTGTCTGTTAGTCGTCAGTCACTTGTCATTTGTTCTGTTCTGTTCTAGGCATTAAAAAAATCAACATCAAACAAGATAGACAAAAATTGCCTTCTTTGTCAAGTTCATGTTTTAGCAAATTGAGCAAAAAAGGGCCAGGGATTTAGCTCAGTGGTTCTGACGCCTGTCTTGCAAGTGCAAGGGCCCAGGTTCAATTCCCCTGTAACCACATACAATACTGGGCGTGGATACTCATACCCACAGCAACCAGTACCATATACCACAGTGCCGGGCATGGTAGTTCATGCCTGTAATCCCAGTACTCGGGAGGCAGAGGCAGGAGGATTGCTGTGATGTGAGTTTGAGGCTGAGCTCACGGCCAGCCTGAACTACAAAGTAAAACCCTGTCTAAAAAAAAAAAAAATTAGGCAAATAATTATGTGGCATGTTTTGTGCATGTATGTTTATGTAGGAGCAATGTATTTGTGTCACATATAGACCATCTGTATCATATATAGATTAACAAATATACTCAGTGTCCATAAATATAAATTTAAAATATATTTTATATTTTATAAATATTTTATATTTTAAATATACTCAGTGAAATAAATATACTATGTCCATATCTTGGCTAATAAAGAAGTGGGACTCCCTATAGCAATTCTAGAACTGTGTCAGGTTAAGTAAAAGACATTAAGAAAGTGCTCAAAAAAGTGATGAGAATATGCTGAAGAAGGAAAGTTTGCTTAAAGAAGTTCTCACTGGCCAAATATACAATAATTTGAGCCCTAAAATAATAAGAAATTGTAGCCCACTGAAAACAGTAAGAATCCACAAATCTACACAAACAGTAAGTGGGTGGACAGATGGATAAGTGAATGGATAATAAAAGGGGGTGATTTGCTTACAGTAAATTTTGAGTGCCAGCTCACACATGTAGAGAATGCTCAGGGTTTTCAAAAGCATCATTTTGAAACCATCATAGTAAACACAAGAATCACCATTGGATGCAATGTCTACGGTGAGAGTGTAATGGGGACCAGATGTATGTATGATATTAATATATCCCTATCACTGACTACTTGCTTGATACAAACGAAATGATGATAATATGCATTTTTAATTAGGCTATGTCAGTCAAACATTTAGGCTATTAGGGCTGTGGAAAAACATTAAAGTCACCTGTCCTACAAACAATAGAAATTTATTTCTTAGATGTCTGGGGCTGATGGAGTCCAGCTCAAAGAATTGGCAGATTCTGGGGCCGGGGAGTTAGCTCAGTGGTTCCGGCGCCTGTCTCGCAAGCGCAAGGACCCGGGTTTGATTCCCCGGTAACCACATAACAATACTGGGTGTGGAGACCCACACCCAGCACCAACCAGTACCACATACCACAGTGCCAGGCGTGGTGGCTCACGCCTGTAATCCCAGCACTTGGGAGGCAGAGGCAGGAGGATTGTGATGTGAGTCTGAGGCTGAGCTCAGGGCCAGCCTGAACCACAAAGCGAGACCCTGTCTCAAAAAACCTAAAAAAAAAAAAAAAAAAAAAAAAAACAATTGGCAGATTTAATGTATGAGAAGGACCTGTTTTCTCCCAGACAGCACCTCTTTGCTGTATCCCCTCATGACAGAGGAGGACGAAATCTGAACCCTGTGTGAAGTCTCTTTACAATGGCCTTGATCTGACTCATGAGGAAGAAACTTTTGTGAACTAGTCTCCTCTTAGAGACCCCATCTCTTAATGCCATGACATTGGCAATTAAGTTTGAACATCTGAATTTGGGAAGGGTTCCCATCACACCATCCTGTGGTGCCATACATCACAAAATCTAGTTGCACCTTAAAAGGAAATCGAAATTAACATGACCAGTGAGGGCAGGACACAACGTTATGGACGTAACACTCAAGCCAGGAATGCATAATGTGAATCCAATCATAAGGAGATCTCAGGCAACTTTCCACTGAAGACAACTAGATGGAGGCAGGGGAGAATGGTATTCTTCAGAAAAATGATTGTAGACCACCGAGAAGGATTTGCAAATCAGTGTTTGGATTCTGTCTGTATTTTAAAGCATTTGCTAATAGATAGGTGGAGACACACAAGGACGATTTCAATTCTTTTGGTCTGAACAGCAGCTATGAGATGTCATTTCATTCACTGAAAATAGCCTGTAGGAGAAGAAGTTCCTATGAATACATGGGTCGGGCAAACTTAGTTTTGAAGATACTTGTTTTAGACACTAATCAGATGTTTTAGGGGAGTGTGGAACAAGCAGTTGTAGATAGGAGCCTGTGTTCCAGGACAGAGAGCCAGGCAAGAGGCCAGCATGTAGAGAATGTCTGAAGACATGGGCGTGGGTGAGGGACACAGGGAGTGAGAACAGAGAGGTCCAAGGACTGGGCCTGGGAAGAGATGATGAACTAATAGGGAACACAGGAGGAGCCAGCGAGGAAGGTGAGGATCAAGAGAAGCAGCAACCTTGAAGTCTGAGGAAGAAGTATTGCAAGGACTAGATGTGCTCAGTGCCACCAAAAATCAGGAGTATTGAGATGAGAATAATTTAAAGACCAAAATAAAAGTAGGAAATAATAGGTAATAGGAAATAGAGAGATAGATCATTTGCAAATGGGATAGGGAGGAATGGAAGGAGAAGGAGAAGTAGAAAGGATTAAGATTCGTTAGGTGCATGTACCAGTCCCCCACAATGAATGTGATCGTTATGTTAAAAACATGTACCAATAAGGGCTGGGGATTTAGCTCAGTGGTTCCGGCACCTGCCATGCAAGCACAAGGACCCAGGTTTGATCCCCAGTTACCATATACAGTAATGCTGGGCATGGAGACTCACGCCCGGCAGCAATCAGAAGCACATACCACAGTGTCAGGCATGGTGGCTCAGGCCTGTAATCCCAGCACTTGGGAGGCAGAGGCAGGAGGATTGCTGTGAGTTCAAGGCTGAGCTCAGGGCCAGCCTGAACTACAAAGGAAGACCCTGTCTCAAAAGAAAAAAATATATATGTACCAATAAATTAAATATTTTAAAAATAGAATCAATCACATAATTTAATGCATGGGAAGTCTTGAAGGGAATCCTTGGAACAGGCTCAAGGGAGAATGAGAGGAGGCAGAACTTTCAAGGACTTTTGATGTAAAGACAGACAGAGAAAGAAAGCAGTAGCCAAAGGAAACACAAGACGAAGAGACATATTCTTTAACAGAAAAAATGGAGGGCTCAGCCTTCTCCTCTGTGTCAGAGCAGGGCTGCTGTAATTGCCTGGGGAGCAGTTCATTGTTTCTCGGTGCACAGAGCACCAATTTCACTCTTCTGTGACCTGATCCTGCTCAAAACTGACCTTTTAATGACCCCTCTTTTAAAGTTTAATTTCCCATCTGTCACAAATCTTTACACAGCCTTCTTTAAAAGCTCTGGTTGCTCTCTCTTTCCTAGATAGTTCCCCTTTTTCTTGTCTCATCTGGCATTTTTCTCCCACAATTTCCTTTCTTTTTTTTCTTTTTTTTATTTGAAACAAGGCCTCTCTGTAGTTCAGGCTGGCCTGAATTCACTATGTAGCCCAGGCCATCCTTGAACCCTTGGCAATCTTCCTGCCTCTGCCTCCTGAGTGCTGGGATTACAGGTGTGAGCCACCATGCCCAGCAGTGTTCCCGCAGTTTCCTAAGAGCTGTCTAGCCTGACACACCCTGTTGTGATATACCTCTTTACTGTAACCCCTTCCTTATCTCCTAGTGCTTTGTTAGGGAGCTCCTATTTGAATATTTGGAAATTTTCCAAAAATATTTAAGCTGCTCAATCTAAAAGGAATAAGGATAGTGCAATACAATTGGAGATCAGTAGCAAAAAGTAACCATAAGAACATCACATACACTTGTGAATTAACTAACATCCTTCTGAAAAATCATGGATCCCAGGAAAATTAAGAAAAAAATTAGACAGTTTCAACAATTAAATGATAATTCCATTACAGCATACTGGAATTTATGGAGCACAGTGAACGCAGTCCCAAGAGAGAAATCCATAGCAGTGAATGCCCATATTAGAAAAACAGAGCAACTTAATGCTGAGCCTTAAGCTTCTAGAGAAAGACAAACCTAAAGCTCATACAAGAGAGGAAAGACAATAGCAGAAATCAATGCAATGGATAATAAGAGAAAAGTCAATAAATTGAAGAGTTGGTTCTTTGAAACAATAAACAAAACTGACAAACTCTTAGCCAACCTTATCAAAAAAGGGAAAGAAGGGCTGGGGATTTAGCTCAGTGGTTCTGGCACCTGTCTTGCAAGCACAAGGACCCGGGTTTGATCCCCGATAACCACATAACAATACTGGGCATGAAGACTCACCCCAGCAGCAATCAGTACCACATACCACAGTGCTGGGCATGGTGGCTCACACCTGTAATCCCAGCACTTGGGAGGCAGAGGCAGGAGGATTGCTGTGATGTGAGTTTGAGGCTGAGCTCAGGGCCAGCCTGAACTACAGAGTGAGACCCTATCTCAAAAAAAACCTAAGGAAAAAAAAAAGGGAAAGAAAAGGCCCAAATTCATATAATGAGATATAAAAATGGTGAAGTTACAACAGATTCAGAAGAAATCCAAAAGATCATCAGTACCTACTTTGAGGACCTGTATTCCAGTAAGATGGAAAATATAGAAGAAATGGATAGATTTCTAGATGCATACAAACTATCAAAGTTGAACCATGAAGATATGAAAATTCTGAACAACCCAATATCAATCAGTAAAACTGAAAATGTAATTAAAAACTTATCAACAAAGAAAAACCCAGGTCCTGATGGCTTTACTGCTGAATTCTAAAATAAATTCAGAGAAGATCTTATGCCACTATTTCTCAAACTTGTTAATGAAATTGAAAGGGAAGGAATATTCCCAGATTCATTTCTGGAAACAAGCATCACCTTGATTTGAAAAACAGAGAGTGACCTAACCAAAAATAAGAGGCCAACCTCCCAAATAAAGACAGATACAAAAAGCTACTGGCAAACAGAATGCAGAAAGATCATCAGATTTTACAACATGACCAAGTGGGATTCATTCCAGAGAGGCAATGCTGGTTCAGCATATATAATCAATAAATGTAAAACCTTATATGATCAGAATCCATGACAAAAACCATATTATCATATCAATAGATGCTGAAAAAAGTGTTCAACAAATTCTAATACCTCTTCATGATAAAAAGCATACAGCAAATTGAAATACATGATCTTTATTTCAACATGATAAAAGCTATCTATAAAAAATAAAACAGCCAACATCATACTAAAGAATAAAAAACAAAAATCTTTCATGCTAAAATTAATAACAAGAGAAGGATATACACCATTACTACCTCTGCTCAATATAGTCCTGGAAATATTAGCCATGGCAATTAGACAAGTTAAAGAAAGAAAAAGAATAAAGATAAGAAATGAAGAATTTAAATTGTCATTATTTATAGATAACAAGAATGTCCAAATAAAAGACCCCCAAAACTCCACCCAAAGTCTTCTGGGCTTAACAACCAAATACAGTAGAATAACTGGATATGAAAGGTCAATACTCAAAAATCAGTAGCCTTTCAGAGAGCAATTTTCTACACAAAAAACAGACTTACTGAGACAGCAACTGGGGAAACAATTCCTTTCACAGTGACATCCAAAAAATGAAATATGTAGGAATCAATCTAATGAAACAGAAGCAAAACATCACTTTGAAAATTACAGCACTCTATAAAAAGAGATTGAAGAGGACATCGGAAAATAGACATCCCTTGTTCTTGAGTAGAAAGAATCAATATGGTGAAGATGGCTGTACTTACAAAACTGCTATATAGATTCAATGCAATTCCTAATGAAATTCCAAAGGCAAATTTTACAGAACTAGAGAAGGCAGTCCAAAAATTCATTTAGAACCAGAAAAGACCTAGAATAGCAAATGCAATTCTAGGCTCCAAAGACAAGGCAGATATATTTCAATTCCTAGTTTGAAACTATACTACAAAATCACTGTTGGAAAAGATTACAAGATACGAAAACAATTCTGGACATTCTCAGCCACCTCATCTTTTTTTTTTTTTTTTAGGTTTTTTGAGACAGGGTCTCGCTTTGTGGTTTAGGCTGGCCCTGAGCTCATCCTCCAACTCACATCACAATCCTCCTGTCTCTGCCTCCCGAGTGCTGGGATGACAGGCGTGAGCCACCACGCCCAGCACTGTGGTATGTGGTACTGGTTGCTGCTGGGTGTGGGTCTCCACACCCAGTATTGTTATGTGGTTACCGGGGAATCGAACTCGGGCCCTTGCGCTTGCAAGACAGGCGCCGGAACCACAGAGCTAACTCCCCGGCCCAGCCACCTCATCTTTGACAAAGGAGCTGAACACCCTTACTGGATTAAAGGTAGCCTCTTTAATGAAGGGTTTTGAAAAAACTGGGCTTCAACTTGCCACAGATTATAACTAGATCCATATCTTTCACCATGCACTAAACTAAAATCACAGTGGACCTAATATCTAAATATTAAAACAGAAACATCAAATCTGTTGAAAGACAGGTTAGGCAGAACTCTTGAAGACATTGCAAAAGAAAAGATTATATGAACAAAACCCCAGTCACACAAGAACTAGCCCAAATCTTCATTTCTTGTTCTTGTTCTTCTTCTTCTTCTTTTCTTCTTCTCCTTCTCCTCCTCCTTCTCCTTCTTCTCCTCCTCCACCTCCTCCTCCTTCTCCTTGTCCTCCTCCTTCTCTTTTTCCTCCTCCCCCTTCTCCTCCTCCTACTCTTTCTCCTTCTCCTCCTCCTCCTCTCTGCTTTTGGAATCAAGGTGATGCTTGTTTCCAGAAATGAATCTGGGAATATTCCTTCCCTTTCAAGTTCATTAACAAGTCTGAGAAATAGTGGCATAAGATCTTCTCTAAATTTATTTTAGAATTCAGCAGTAAAGCCATCAGGACCTGGGTTTTTCTTTGTTGATAAGTTTTTAATTCCATTTTCTTCTTCCTCCTTCCTCATTTCGCCTTCTTCCCCTCCTCCTCCTCTTCTTCTTTTCCTTCTTCCTATTCTCCTCCTCCTCCTTCTTCTTTTACTCCTTCTCTCCTCCTCCTCCTAATCCTCCTCTTCTTCCTCATCCTCCTCATTCTCCTCTTTCTCCTCCTTCTTTTCTTTCCATGGTACCAGTAATCAGACTCAGGCCCTTGTGCTTCTAAGGTAGGCACAGTACCACTTGAGCTAAATCCCCATCTTAAGAAGCTTCTGCACAATAAGAGAAACCATCAATAGAGTAAAGAATCAACTTACAGTATGGAAAATATTTTTTTTACAAGCTGTTCCTTAGACAAAAGGATATATACTCTACTTTGTAGAGTATATATAAAGATCTTTTAAAAGTCAGACCTCTCAAATTTAAAGATGTAATCCAAAAAATTGGGCATCTGAAATAAATAAACATTCCTCAAACAATGAAGTAGAAGTAGCAAATAAACATATGAAAAAAATGTTTAACATCCTTGGTCATTTGTTAGATACAAATGAAAGGAACACCGAGATTTCTTTTCACTTCAGAAAGAATTTCTCACTCCAGAAAGAATGGCTGTTACCAAGAAATCAGTCAATAATAAATGTTGAAGGGCTGTGGAGAGAAAGGAACCCTTCTCCACTATTGGTGGGAGTGTAAATTGATGTAATCACCATGGAAATCAGTGTGGAGATTCCTCAAAAAACTGAGATTAGAGGTCCCATTTGACACTGCTATTCCCCTTCCAGGTATATTCCCAAAAGAATTAAAAGTACAATACCACAATGATATATGCATGAATGTTATAATGGCACAGTTTATAATGACTAAGTCTTGGAAGCAATACAAGTACCCATCAACTGGTGACTGGGTAAAGATAAGGGTTTTTTTTTTTTTAATAAAATGGAGTACTAGTCAGTCATTAAAAAGATGAATTGGAGGCATAGGGAAACTAGGGAGGTGAGTGGGGAAAGAAAGAACACAATGGCAAAAAAGCTGAATGTCAACTGTCCTATTCATATTTTGCACTCCTCTGGCTGATAACAGGTCTAGACTATCCTATCAAAAACCTGCTCAAGTTCTTATGAGAAGTCCACCTGCAGGTCTTTGAGAACTCTCTCGCACTTGTGATGGGCTTTTGTATTTAATAGGTCATACTTTATTTCCCCAGAGAGTCTGTCACATCCTATTCTCCAGCCTCAAAACCACTCTAGGGGGTGTATGTACCTTGGAGATGAACTTCTCTGAGTCTCAATTTCTTCACCTGTAATTGGAGATAAGAATACCTACTTTAGGGCCGGGGATATAGCTCAGCGGTTCCGGCGCCTGTCTTGCAAGCGCAAGGACCCAGGTTCGATCCCCAGTAACCACATAACAATACTGGGTGTGGAGACTCACCCCAGCGGCAACCAATACCACATACCAGTGCCGGGCGTGGTGGCTCACACCTGTAATCCCAGCACTCGGGAGGCAGAGGCAGGAGGATTGCTGTGATGTGAGTTTGAGGCTGAGCTCAGGGCCAGCCTGAACCACAAAGCAAGACCCTGTCTCCAAAAACCTTAAAAGAAAAAAACGAATAGGGCCGGGGATTTAGCGCAGTGGTTCCGGCATCTGTCTTATAAGCGCAAGGACCCGGGTTCAATCCCCGGTTACCACATACCTATACTGGGTGCGGAGACTCACGCCCAGCAGCAACCAGTACCACATACCACAGTGCCGGGCGTGGTGGCTCACGCCTGTAATCCCAGCACTCGGGAGGCAGAAGCAGGAGGATTGTGATGTGAGTTTGAGGCTGAGCTCAGGGCCAGCCTGAACCACAAAGCAAGACCCTGTCTCCAAAAACCTAAAAAAAAAAAAAAAAGG
>PVIR01003276.1:5202-79963 GCA_004026965.1 Petromus typicus
CCCCGGTAACCACATAACAATACTGGGTGTGGAGACCCACACCCAGCAGCAACCAGTACCACATACCACAGTGCCAGGCGTGGTGGCTCACGCCTGTAATCCCAGCACTCGGGAGGCAGAGGCAGGAGGATTGTGATGTGAGTTGGAGGCTGAGCTCAGGGCCAGCCTGAACCACAAAGTGAGACCCTGTCTCAAAAAAAACCTAAAAAAGAAAAAGAAAAAAGAAAATGGTGCAAACTGAGTTAGGAAACAGACAATGACCTCACTACGGACCAAGGAGGAAATGTAAGACTGAGCGGGCTCGCACTCAGTTATTCAAAGGTGCTGGGCAAGGTATCTGGAGTGAGATCAGGGTACACCAGGGGCAGAGGTGGCACGGAGCAGGATCTGTTTCAGGCAGGGAGAATGGGTGAGTTCTGTTCTCCGAGTTCTGTTCTTCCCTCAGCACTGGGCACTAAGCAGATGGCAAAGGGGTTGGATCCAGTCTCCAACTGGACTTTATCCAGTTGGTTGGGATGCATTGGACATTTTGTGTCTTTTTCTGGCAATGCTTATTTAGCAAGCCAGGCAAAATGGAAGAAGAAAGTTGGAGACTAGCAAGAAGAACAAGAGCCAGGAGAACAGTATGGAAAAGCTTTCTCCTAAAGACTAGTGGGTCAGGGCGAATGAGGCTTGGGGTATCCAGGCAGGGCCAGGGAAAGGACTCAGTGCTATAGACGAGTGGACCCCAGATCTCTTCCCCTGCCTGTGGTGCTCCCGAAGGTGATGGACACTTTAACAAGGGGCTGGCAGGAGGTCTTATAAGTCTCTTTGGAGGCACCCCTTACAGAGGACAGTGGGACCCCAGCTCCTGCTCCCTTTTCTTCCTTCCTTCCTGGCATGAGATGAGTCGTGTTGCTCCACCACACACTCCTACCAGGATGTGTTGCCACGGTCCCAACAACAGAACCAACCCAAACTGGGGACAAAATAAACCTTTCCTCTTTATAACTTGATTTATCTCAAGTATGACAGTGATGGAAAGCTGACTAGCACTCCTGGGAAGGGGTCTGGAAGTCTTGGTCTGGTCTCAGTCTTGTTTCTTTATCTACTATTTCAAATGGCTGGATTAGGGCATCTGTATATTCTCTGATTGTGCTTACATTTCAAAACTTCATTTCCTCTTGACTTCCTTTTCAGAATCTGGTAGAATGAGGTATTTCACATATGACCTCATAGAAAACGGTGAGATAGGAGGTGAGGTTGGGTACTTCAGTGTCACAACAGTGCCTGAGCTATCATGCTTTTTCTGTAACTAAAGTTGGGACAGAAAGGTTTGGTTGGAGTTAACAGCAATGAGAAGATACAAGGACTGAAGATTAGAGTCAAAAGGCCAGGTTCAGGGTTTGCAGTCTTGAAGATGGAGCATTGGACTGGAGTCTCAGTGGGAAGCCTTTGAGGAATGGTGGGGTCAGAGTGTGGGAGACTGTGGCTCCTGAGAATTCACCGGCCAACAGTACTTGGGTTCCTAATAAGTACCAGGCATGGATGGAGCTGGGGAGACTGGTATTGTGGTTTAAATCTGTTCCTTCAAAAGCATCTGTCCAAAATGTGATCTTCAGTGTCACAGTCCTGGGAGGTGGGACTCAGAGGAAGGTGTGGGCTTACGGGGGACCCACTGCACAAGTGGGCCAGTCCACCTTACAGGGGTGGGAGGCTACACTGGGGTCATAGTTAAAGGCCCTCACTGATGTGGAGTTTCCGTCTTGTACTTCTCAGTCTCTAGAACTGTGAAAGGAAAAAAAAAATCAGTGTTCTCTATGTTACTCAATCACAGGGACTCTGAGACATCTGTGATGGTGTCTGCCTGTGAGACGCAGGAAGATGAGAATGAAAGTGATGTTATGAACGCTGACATTTAGAAGGGATAATGAGATGTGAGACTAACCACAGATGCAGGATGGGAGGAGAAAGTTTTAAAGTGTTAGAAAATCGCAAGGCTCAACCAGATTGGTGGTGCACACCTGTAATCCCAGTATAAGGGAGGCTGAAGCAGGAGACGCTCAAATTTGAGGCCAACTTAGGCAAGGGCAGGACCTTATCTCAAAAAAGAAAATTAAAAAGAGCCAGGGCTAGGGATTTAGCTCAGTGGTTCCGGGGACTGCCTTAGAAGTGCAAGGTCTCCAGTTCGATCCTCACTAACTACATACCACAACGCCAGGTGTGGTGATTCTCTTATATGCCCAGCACTCAGTAACCACACATCACAATGCCAGGCATGGTGGCTCACACCTGTAATCTCAGCACTCGGGAGGCACAGGCAGGAGGACTGTCGTGAGTTTGAAGCTGGTGTGGCCTACACAGTGAGTTTGGGGCCAGCCTGAATTACAAAATGATACCGTCTCAAAAAAAAAAAATTAAAAAGGGCTGGGATACATTTCAGAATTAAACCCTCAGTACAAAACAACAACAACAACAAAGTTCATGACAGAAGCGAGTGAAATAAAATGCACTGGGCCCATGTTCTAGTATCAAATTTAAGAAGATTTTATCTTCAAAGTTCAATAAAAGAACTTGGGTGTTTAAGAAACACTGGATACTGCTACTTTGAAATATTTAAGAGTTACTTTAATAAGAGATAACTAAAAAATGAAATTTTATGAAAACAGCTTTCAGAAATGTAGATGTGGAAATGTAATCAACCCAGAAATTATAATGTGCTATGTACAGGAATCATTCTTTATGAAAGGATTTACTGTGGTCTTTTTCTTTTTTTAGTATAGTCTCTGAAATATGAGTTTGCTTAATGTTCTCGTAAACTGCTGTTGAATGTGGAAAGACTGAACCTATTTGCATTTTGGGAATATATTACTGAATAAAGGAGATATGCCTGTAGTTGCAGGGATTTTTTAAAAAAATTATATATTCAGAAAGTAAAATATTTTTTAGTTCTTCTGAAATCTGAAATATTTTCACTAAAGACAAATTATGTGACACTAAAACCCATTAACAGCATATATTGTACCCTTTTAAGTAACATGCTGATATCAAGTTTTGATGGTTCTTATTTCCCTATCATAATAAATGTATAGAAGTGGTCTTTCGACCAGCTAACCTGAGGCGGAGCACTTGCGTCTTTGGGCCATTGCCTTCTGTGTAGATCTTGGCCTTTTCTCTTCCTGAAAAAATACAAATATTTATTTCATTGCATGATTTTGTCAAGCAAATGCAAATGTGTGAATGTACTTTAACTGTGAGTATACAGCAGTGGTGCCAGCAAGTGCTGCTGTTTGTATCACTGAAAGCTCTGTTACTGTTTTTCTTTTAATGTAAGTCGCTTTCTTTCCCCTAAACTAAAAGCCCAGCATTCAGGTTAACTGCAGGGTTGACACTTGGTGTAAGTGAGCTTTGGGTGGCAGTTTGGGTACTCAGTCTCTAGAAGGTTCGTCACCACTAATACAGCATTTGGAGTGTCCTTACTAAAGTCAATGCTATCAAATTTTTGAGTTTTCTGATTTTCCATCAATCTTATCTGCAAAAAATAAACTTATTTCCTGGTTTTAGAAGGAGGAAATACTAATTTTCTAGGCTAGTTGTCTCTGTTTCAGGTATCTCTGTTTCTGATTCTTTCTTAAATGAATACAATTAAGTTGTGGCCTTGTAAAAATAATGAGAAGTGGTGGCTGGGGATTTAGCTCAGTGGTTCAGTGCCTGCCTTGCAAGTGCAAGGGCCGGGTTAGATTCTGGTAACCACAGAAAACAATGCCGGGTATGGAGACTCAGGCCCATCTACTTTCATTACCACACACCACAGTGTGGGGTGTGGCAGCTCACACCTGTAATCCCAGCAGTCGGGAGGCAGACACAGGAGGATTGATGTGAGTCTGAGGCTAGCCTGGGCTACATAGTGAGTTCAGGGCCAGCCTGAACTACAAAGGTGAGACCTTGTTTCAAAAAAAAAGCAACCAATGGGAAAAGTATAGAAAGTTGAAAGTTATAGAAAATAAAGTGTAAGGCCAAGAAACCCCACATGAAATAATACGTACCTACACTAGCATTAAGAGAAATGCATACAAGCAAGAATGATATTTTTAAAAAGTAGCCAATTATAGCTGGGCTTGGTGGCCCATGGCTGTCATCCTAGCAGTCAGGAATCTCAAGCACTCAAGATCTCTAGGAGTTTGGGGGCCGGGGAGTTAGCTCAGTGGTTCCGGTGCCTGTCTTGCAAGCGCAAGGGCCTGGGTTTGATTCCCTGGTAACCACATAACAATACTGACCCATATCCAGCAGCAACCAGTACCACAAACCACAGTGCCGGGTGTGGTGGCTCACGCCTGTAATCCCAGCACTTGGGAGGCAGAGGCAGGAGGATTGTGATGTGAGTTGGAGGCTGAGCTCAGGGCCAGCCTGAACCACAAAAAAAAAGCGAGACCCTGTCTCAAAAAAAAAAAAAAAAAAAAAAAAAAAAAAAAAAAAAAAACCTAAAAAAAAAAAAAAAGATTTCTAGGAGTTCAAGTCAGCTTGGGGTACATAGTGAGTTCAAGGCCAGCCTGAACTATAAAGCAAGACCCTGTCTCAAAAAAACAAAAAAAGAAACTCTCCCTCCCCCAAGACCAATTAATGGGAAAGAATTAGAGCAACAGGCACCCTAGTAAACTATCAGTGGGAGTAGAAATTGTTATAGCAACTTTTAAGAGCAATCTATTTTCAATATCATAATAGTACTGGGGCTGGGGAGTTAGCTCAGTGGTTCCAGCGCCTGTCTTGCAAGCGCAAGGACCTGGGTTTGATTCCCCGGTAACCACATACCATACTGGGCATGGAGACTCATGCCCAGCAGCAACCAGTACCACATACCACAGTCCCAGGCATGGTGGCTCACGCCTGTCATCCCAGCACTCGGGAGGCACAGGCAGGAGGATTGCTGTGATGTGAGTTTGAGGCTGAGCTCAGGGCCAGCCTGAACCACAAAGCAAGACCCTGTCTCAAAAAAAAAAAAAAATCATAATAATACTGAAATATATTTATTCAGTGATCCCCTAAATTCTAGATATGCTATTTTAAGGAAAGTTTTTCATTTGCATTTCATCTGTAAGAATATTCATTGCATTGTGGAATCTTTAGAATGAAAATCTCAGGATAAGCTAACTATCCACTGAAAGATAATGGATATTGTACAAATTACACTCATTTTTATATAATAAAACAGAAGTAGGGGTTGGGGATTTAGCTCAGTGGTTCCCTCGCTTGCATCACAAGCACAAGGTTCCGAGTTCCATTCCTGGTAACAAAACAAACGAATGAAGAGGAAAAACAGAAGTGAAAATGAATTAAATACAGCTATAGCTACAATATTAGTCAGGATGAATTGCATAAAGACAAGACAAAAAAATTGCAGAAAGATACTTGCTGCCAAAATAGTTACACAAAACACTGCACCTTACTGTGGAGGTCCATTTATATGTAATAAAAGTGTACAAATGTTCTTCGAAGTGATAAACATCAAGATAGTTTTATCCTTGGGTTATAAGATGAATAGGGTTAGGTGGGTCACATAGAATCTTCCATTTTATGTGAGACTTTTAAAAGACTTTTACAGGCGAGGCATGGTGGTACATGCCCGTAATCCCAGTGCTCAAGAGGCTGAGGCAGAAAGATCCCAGTGAGTTCAAGGCCAGTTTGAATTACAGAGTAAGACCCTGTCTTAAAAAGAAAAGTAGGCACAAGGTTATGTTTCATTCATTTTTTTCTTTTTCATATAGTACAATATTTCACATTTTTTTCCTTCTGTTACCAGGAATTGAATTCAGGACCTTGTGCTGACCAGGCAGGCATGGCACCACTAAACTACATCCCTGATCCCTATAACACAATTTTAAAAGAAAAATCACACCATCTAATGAACTGAGAACTGAATAGGAGGCATGTTAAGAGTCCTGCAGTGCTCGGGTGGATTGAGGACGTAGCACAGTGCAGGTGTTTCACTCCCAGGACCTTTTGTTATGATTACCACCATCATCCTGATGATATTGTCCAAAGATACAGGGGGATTGTGAAGAAAAGTAAAGGAAGAGCAGCTATCTTTCCCTGGGTGCTTTATCCTGCTTTGGCTACTTGCTAGTTTGGAAGAAATCTATCACTGAGGCGCTAGCCGGAAGGCACAACGGCTACATAAATTTCCAATGACTCATTCCCAACACACAGCCACACCCCAAACACACACACCTTTTCTGCTCAGCACTTGAAAAAATTCAAGGATTTGTTTTTTCCTTCCTGTGGCCTCAGAAGTGGCATATTCTGAGCTAGATAATATTTCCATGTCACAAGATACTGTGGGGTCTCTTCCCAGAGAGCTAAGGATGAAAGGCAGTTGATTATTCTTGTTCCACAGACACAGAGAGGCTAAATCAGCGAGGTTCCTAATCTGGTGTCAACGAACCTCTGGAAATCACATGATAAATAGTTTGTGACTAAAGGCATTTTTCCTAGGTAGAAGGTCGGCTTTATTTTCTAAATCCAAGACTCCCATTAGAAAAATTGGTCAATTTGCTTAAACCCTAAAGCCACATCGTCCTGGGTCTTGGTGGAGTCCTGACCAAAGTTGTCTCTCCCTACTTCACATCCAGAATTCGGCTTATTAAAATCTATTATCATTCAAATTCAAATGAAAGAAATTATTGGTAAAAGTTTGTCATGTTATTCCCGACTGCTAAACATCTTACTTGGGAGAAAGTGTTCGGTTCAGCAGTTGGACAATCACTGCAATCTAGATAGGTGTTACCTTTCAGGAGGACAAGTCAAGAACTGCTCTAGTGGACTTGCTACCCAAGAAACGAGCCTGAGGCGGCAGGTATGGTATTTTCAATCAGCAGGCAGAAACATGAACCAGGGCACACATCTGTTACACCAGCACTCCAGCAGACTAAGGCCAGAGCATCCGAAGTTTGCTCTGTCTCAAAGAATAAAAAGGGTTGGGGATGTAGCTCAGGGCGATGGCCCAGAGTTCAATTACAGTGTTAAAAAAGCGTAGAAAATACGGACCGATTTAGGGTGGAGAACGCATCACGAACTGAGAATAAGATCTCCATTTCTCCTGGACCAGCCAATGTCTATGGGCGTCGCTTGTCTAGGGTGTAAAAAGATGAACTAGAGCTTCCCGGATCACTTCCAGCTCAAACCCGATACATGCGGATAGGATTAAAATAGGCAAGTCACTAGAACTCCTTACACAACTTTCCTTTCCAACAGCAAAGCACGAGTTACCGCCCTCAAGTATGCTGGTCCCGCAGACACGCCTCAGAGACCCGACCCGCGCCAGCAGTTCCGCTCGGGGCAGTGGGCCCAGGAAAGCCGCACTGAGGCGGCTTTGGAAGCCAGCCCCGCCGACTGAAGCTTCTGGGATCCTAACCCTACATTTAGTAATTGAAAGAAGGAGGGAACGCCCTAGCGCCAAGTTTAGACCCGATCCTGACAGTTTAGCCAGGGTGGGGCTGCATCTCTCCGGCAGGACTCTGGTTGGAACCCCGTTGAGCCAGGGAACTTCCGGCCCTGAGACGCCACGTGACCGAGCCGCGCCCCGCCCCCGCGCATGCGCACCGCTCCCGGCGCTGAAATTCAAATTTGAACCGCCGCAGAAAGCCGAGTCTGACTCTGCAGGGTGAGGAAAGAGGAGAGTTGGTAGTGGGTGAATTCCTCTGTAGGGATTTCTTGTTTTCTCCGGGAAACATACTGAGCTCTGGACTCACTTTTCTTTTCCTGAATTTGAACCATCCTTTCCGCCGTCTCATAGTCGCTACGCGACGCCGGGGGCCATGGATCCGTTTACGGAGGTGAGAAAATTTGCGGGCGCGGCCAGCCATGACCCCTCTCTTCTCCCTCTCTCCCCTCTGGCTGTCAACCTCTGCCCACCCCGCTGTAGAACGCGCGCGCGTGCGCGTGCGCTGTGCGTGAGAACCTTGGGGGTTTGGCGCCCCCCGAGCCTAGGAAGCCAGGTTGGGTTGCAGCTCTAGCTGCGCCGCCGAGTCTCTAGTTTGTCTGCGGCGGTAGTGTTCCTGCTCTGCACGCGGAACTCGGGGAGGAAAGCTTTGTGTCTGTCTTAAAAGGCAGTAGTGCAGAAACTCTCGAAGCCCTTGTGACTGCAGTGACCCTGGGGAGTCGTGTCGTGAACCTTTGTCACCTTTTGCCCTTCGTGGGCTTGGGGCTCACGGAACGAGGCCTGCTGGGAGAAGCTGGACTCTCTGGCAGGGTGGTGACCAGTGACTCAGGTCTGTGTGTGCAGCCACGGCCTGGAGACTGGAGGGGGTGCGATAAGGAGATTCGCGTGTTTAAGGTCACTGCTAAGGAGAGGGCAGAGCGGCGTTCAGACGCGAAGGTGCCTGACCTTTGCGTTCCTTCCTATGGTCTCTAGTTCCTCCATACCCAATTGCTTTGCTAATCCGCGAGTTTCATACCTGAGGTCCTTTTTTTCTTTTTTTTTTTTTTTTGGAAGATTAGTAGCCAAAGATTAAAAATAAGAAAAAAACTCCTAAAGATGTAAACTGTTCCATGTTTATGGAATGTTACTCCCAATAGTACCTCCTTCATCATTGGTCCTTGCAAATTTACATCGATATTGTGTCTCAAGGTTTGGAAATTCATGTTGAGAATGTACAATTACACGTTATGGAGTTTCGTTCTGGTTTGTATACATCTTTTAATTTCACAAAGTTCCTCTTTTTTATTTCTGTTGTGCAACTTTCAAACTGTGTGTGTGTATGCGCGCGCGCACAGTTTTGCAAAATGGGCTTAAAACTCTTTCTAGACTAGGCTGAAAACTTACATGCAATGAGGTAGAGTAATTACACTCTTTTAGGAGTAATTACACTCCATAAGTTAAGTCTGGGACACTAAAGATTTCAGCAGTTAAAAGTTTTATCTGTATTCCAACGTGACAGTTATTTTTGTTTCAAATTTTCAAGAATCTTGTGGAAAGCGTCAATCTGTTCACTTTACTTTTTCTTATTTAAAGATTTTAGTAGAAAAATCCAAAACATATTTTTGTATTGGTTTTACAGAATAGGTCTGGTTATGCACCATGTGCCTGTCTCTTACGCTGAAGCTAAAAAGCGTGTATTATTTTATGTTAGATGGAGTAGAACTGCTCAAGACAAGGTTATATGTTCTTAGTAACTGACAGGAAAGAGTAAATGAAAGAAGCATTTTGAAAGTTGGCTGGAAATTTTTTCTTCAATATGTCATTCTGAACGAAGCTAGTGCAAATCTCAGTTAAAGGAAACTTTTCTGTTTAGATAATTTTAGAATCTACTGAGAAGTGCTTTGGGGTTAATATGTG
Source organism: Petromus typicus (assembly GCA_004026965.1). NCBI lineage: Eukaryota > Metazoa > Chordata > Mammalia > Rodentia > Petromuridae > Petromus > Petromus typicus. The sequence continues at coordinate 14,513 of PVIR01003276.1, forward strand.
TAGTTTACATCGTGAAACGTTAGATCAGTTGCAGTTGGAATAACAGCTTCCACGTCTTTTCCTTAATTGGTAACAAGTGAACTAGTTGAACCAGTTCCAACTTCTAGGTGCTTAGTGATGGGATTCATAACATTTTTTGTATGGCTCAATGAATTTCTTGTACATTTTCTTCTCTAAAAAGGTCATTATAAAGTGACTATCAAGAGATTCCTTCTTAGAATCAAGGAGCACAATAAATTATTTAAGGGAATTTTCTCAGTTTTTCCAAAGGTGACTCAGCCAGCGTCATCCTGCAAATAGTAAAAGAAGTAACTCATTTTCATGACTCCGGAGAAATGTTCTAATTCTCTTGGTAATGTGGTCCAAAAGGTCACAATCATCCTAAACTTTCTTCATATTGGCTCTCTCCTCTGCTTCTGCTGCTGTCTAGCTCTCTGTCTTCCAGCTTTTTCTGCCCGGCAAGCTCTGATTTGATCTCCAGCTTGCAGTGTGATCTTCTCTAGAGGAGAGTTACCTCATATCTCTCACAGTACTCTTCTCACTTGTGTTTACCTCTTGAACTGAGCCTTTTGTAGGAGGGGTTGTTTTTTGCTGCAGAGCTATTTTCATCAATATCAAACAAAACTACTAATATTTTGCTGAATTAACACAGTAGACAGACGTAAGTACAAATTATTTTATAAACCTATTAGGACATGTGAGCAGTTTTTTAATTGAAGAAAATTTAAAAATACATAAAAGTAAGCTTACACACACCCATCTTAACCTTTGCAGTGTCAACATGTTAGCCATAACATCTGCTTTATCCACTCTAACTACTCTTCACTGGTACTTTTTGTTTGTTTGGGGACAGGATCTTGCTGTGTGTAGTTCAGGCTGGCCTTGAACTCATGGCAATCCTGCCTCAGCTGGTTGCTGAAAGTACGCCCAGCTACAACTTTCTATATTGAAATTTGAAAAGGATAAAACTATACTTAAAATGTTTTGGTGCACTAAATAATTCTAGAAACTACTCTGAGAGCTAAGACAGAAGGACTGCTTGAGCCCAAGAATTCAGAGCTACCCTGGACTGCATAGGTAGACTCATCTCTTTAAAAGAAATAAATAAAATAAAATAAAAAACTCCCGAAGGAATTTTTTAAAAAGTTGTGAGATACTTTAGCTCCTTCTGTGCATGTAAGCTACGTATAAATAAATAAAGACCCCTACTGTTTTCCTGGCGTTTTTCTTTTCTTTCTTTTTTTTTTTTTTAAAGGTCTTTTTTGAGACAGGGGCTCGCTTTGTGGTTCAGGCTGGCCTTGAGCTCAGCCTCCAACTCACGTCACAGCAATTCTCCTGCCTCTGCCTCCCGAGTGCTGGGTTTACAGGTGTGAGCCACCATGCCCGGCACTGTGGTATGTGGTACTGGTTGCTGCTGGGCGTGAGTCTCCATGCCCAGTATGGTATGTGGTTACCGGGGAATCGAACCCGGGCCCTTGTGCTTGCAAGACAGGCGCTGGAAACACTGAGCTAACTCCCCAGCCCCTTCCTGGTGTTTTTCTTAATTTCAAGAATTAAATTAGAGTCTCTGGGTTGTATTTGAGAGTCCTTAAGTTCTTGATACAGTGTTATTCGTAATGGCTACTTACCCTTACTGAGCTGTTGAGTTTATGTACTTTAGATATAATCATTTCTTTTAAATTGATAAACTTTGATGTTTATCAACAATTTTTATGCTTATCTGTAACTTTTTAAAATCTGGGAAGTTTTGAATCTAATGCAAACAGTACAATACTTGTGTATATTTGAATGGCAAAACCACATTCTTTTATTGTGACCCACTGTTCCTGTTAACTGAAGCTGTTCTGACTCATGAGCATTCTAACAGCTACAAGAGTAGACTGTGGGTGTGACCCTGAGCGAATACAATTAGGCAATTTAGTGTCTGCAGACTGATATCACTGGGAAGATTGTCAGACATTTATGAATTTTTGTAACAATGTGATCACATTTGCATTTGTTGGAGATTTTTATTTAGAGGGTGAAGTTTTGTGATTTGGTTCATTAATTACTGTTTCAGTGTCACTGCATCTTGATTTAGTGTCCCTAGTTTTAATGAACTTTAAATTAGAAATCATTCTTAAGAGAGTTGTGCCTTGTTCCAAGTTTAGCTCATGTTCCTTTAACATGCTCAAAGGATTTCTTAAATATTCTTCCATTTTATTAAAGAGTTGGAAGGATCAGAAGTAGTTTAATTCCTCAGTCTGTACTAACTACTCTGTAAGTGTAGAATGGTAATAATCTGGTTCCTTCCTTTGGCTGTGTATAATTGAAAGAGAAATTTTTTATTCTACGCTGGTTCAAAGAGGAACATCAATTGATTCAGAGTGAGAAAAGAGGAGTAAGCATGATTTTATGGAGCGGCTAAAATTTGAACTTAAAACTGTTCTATATGGATGTTTAATTAAGTAAGACATGAGGCTAGCTTTTACTTCTTTTTCTTGTAGGAAGTATTTTATGGAAGGAGTTGAAAACTATCTTGCTGCTTGCCACCATCACGAATCTAAGGGGCTATACAAATCTATAAATTTAGTGACTTGAAGTAAAGCATATTTATTATCTTTCATCTCTGTAGCTCAGAGGTCTGAAGTGGATTTTCTTAAGTTAAAATCTGGACGGGGGATTTTGTTCTGGGCGGCGGGGGGGTTTGTTCCTTGCGCCTACCTTTTTTCTAGCTCCCAGAAACCCCCTGCATTCCCTAACCCTGGACTCTCTTCATTTTCTGAGCCACAAGTCCCATTACCCTGCCTTGTTTCTATCAACATAGCTTTCCTAATTCTGATTTTCCTGCCTTCTTCCTTCTTTTCTTCTGTAAGAACTTTTGTGACTACATTAGGTCCATCCAGATAATCCAGGATAATTTCTTTTTTTTTTAGGTTTTTTGAGACAGGGTCTTGCTTTGTAGTTCAGGCTGGCCCTGAGCTCAGCCTCCAACTCACATCACAGCAATCCTCCTGCCTCTGCCTCCCGAGTGCTGGGATTACAGGCGTGAGCCACCACGCCTGGCACTGTGGCATGTGGTACTGATTGCTGCTGGGTGTGAGTCTCCACGCCCAGTATTGTTATGTAGTAACCAGGGATGAACCCAGGCCCTTGCGCTTGCCAGACAGGCGCTGCAACCACTGAGCTATATTGCCAGCCCCAATCCAGGATAATTTCTCACACCTCAAAGTTCTTAATCACCTCAGCAGAGTTCCTTGTAACATTCACAGTTTAGAAGATTAGAACATGCATATCTCAGCAAGATCATTACTCTGCATAACAAGTTGACTTAAAAGCCACTTTATTTCTCCTGCTTCATTGGGTCACACTTTGTACTGGGGTAAGCTGGGCTGTTCTTTAGCTTGTCTTCTTTGAGAACATGAACATGTTCCAAAATTCTGGCAGGATGACCTGAGACCTGAGTCATGTGAGTAGGATTGATGCTGGTGATCAGTAGCGTGGTAATTTCCAGCAGGCTTAGCCTAGGATTTCTGAGATGGGGCAGTGGTCTGAGACAGGGAGAGCAGACTTCTTCACACTGAGGACTAGAAGTTACGCATTGTAGTGCATCTCTTCTGCCATGTTTTATTGGTCCAAGCATATCACAAGGCCAGCCCAAATTTAAAGTTGGAATCAGTTATACCTTTTGGTGACATCAGAAAGAGCTTGTTGCCATTTAAAATCTTATGATTATTTTTATGCCTATTCCTTAATATTTTTATTGGATCTGTAATGCTTTTGAGATCAGGTAGGATTTGGTAATAATTGCCTTAAATACAGAGGAATTCACTTTTGAAACATATTTAACTATTACCTTATATGACATTTGGTTTTAGATGCCCTCATTTTTTTAAACCTTTGATTAAACTTGTGTTTTAACACTTTGATATGTTTTATTTATACATAGAAACTACTAGAAAGAACCCGTGCCAGGCGGGAGAACCTGCAGAGAAAAATGGCTGAGCGGCCCACAGCTGCTGCCAGGTCTGTGACTCATGCCAAGCGACTCAGGGAGCCGCTTTCAGAAGCAAGTAACCAGCAGCCCCTGTCGAGGGCTGAAGGTAAAACACTTGTGGGAAAAGTGCAATTTGCAGCTTTTGAAGAAGATATCATGTAAACATTTCAATATGTATGCAGGAGTCAGGGTCTTTGGAGACAAATGTGGTAACCTCTGGAGGCCAGATTGGCCCTGTGTTTTTTTGCAGGACTGCTGTGTGAGGCCTAGAACCACTCAGGGATAGTTTGTTTTAATAACTATTTCCAACTGATTAATTAAGCTTTCTGTTCTTCAATTCCATTATCCTTAAGACCCTCAAGGGGTGAAAAATAAAAGACTAACAGATTGCCAGTGGTCTTGGGTTTTTCACCCTGAAAGGGGATAGAATGCCTGGCTACTAATTTCAGTTGGTGTCTCTGGCATGAACAAGGCAACAACAGGGCGGGCTGCATATAGATGTACAAAGTTAAGTGTACCTTTTTCTTGCTGTATTTGCTCAACCAACTCTAGGGCTCTGCTCAGAGATTAGATTTTTAATCGCCAGGAATGCAGGAGTTAGAAAATAAAACCGAACCCACACACATTTTCAGCTGGAATCTTCTGTCCTTTCTGAAGTCCTGGCATCACTAGCCACCACCAGCCTTTCTCTTGGAGTTTATAACAGGCTGGAGATGATGATAATCTTCTTTGGTACTATTTGAAAAAACTTAAATATAGAAAACAAGTATTAACAAAGAGCAAAATCAGTGTTATAAACAAAAGAGTTGTGGGGCTGGCTCAGTTATTTTGGAAGCTAACAATAAAGTGAGAATTTATTTTCATACATGTATTATGTTTTGAAGGGAAACATGTATTCTATAATATGTATAATTTTGTGTTTTGTGATATTAAGCCACGAACATGGACCTGGCCCTAGTCTAGTGTCTTCAGTTTTCACTGTGACACTATCGAGTATTTCTGAAAATATCACGTATTTGAAAACTAATGCTGGGAACTTATTTTTTTGTTTTTTGAGACAGAGGCCTAGAATTTACCGGGTAGCCCAGGCTGGCCTTGAACTCATGGTGATCTCCTGCCTCACCCTGCTGGGATCACAGGCGTGTACACCAGGCCCTGCTCTCATTTTGCTATTTATGTAAAAGTATTTACTGTTTTATAGAAGAACTGTGCACTTGGAGAATGTGTAGGATCCTTCAGCTCCAGACAGTGTTTCATGTTAAAATAGAAGCACTTTAAAAAAAAATTAGATGAGTTTGTAGACTGACCCATAAGAGAATTAGGAAGGACTGGAAAGTTCCATGGTGTATGTCTAATTATGTTGTTGATGAGCGTAGCAGTTACTTCCCACAGATACTACTATGGTTACTGCTGAAAAGAACACTTGGAGATGACCCTGTGTGAAATTCACTTTTTTTCTTTCTTTCTTTTTCTTTTTTAATTTTTAAATTTTTATTTATTTATTTTTTTAGGTTTTTTGAGACAGGGTCTCGCTTTGTGGTTCAGGCTGACCCTGAGCTCAGCCTCCAACTCATATTACAGCAATCCTCCTGCCTCTGCCTCTGGAGTGTTGGGATTACAGGCATGAGCCACCACGCCCGGCACTGTGGTATGTGGTACTGATTGCTGCTGGGATGAGTCTCCACGCCCAGTATTGTTATGTGGTTACCTGGGATGGAACCCGGCCCTTGCACTTGCAAGATAGGCGTTGGAACCACGGAACTAACTCCCCGGCCCATGAAATTCACTTTCTTTTAAAAATATTTTCAAGGCATATATTGAAAGTCATTCACAATATGCCTTAATGTTTGGACAGCTTTTTCTTTTAGGATTTTTTTTCCATTTATTCTGTTAGTGTTCACAAAAGGTATTAAGCACTGTCCTGTTGACTTCATTTGGCTTTAACCAGAAAATCAATCACTTTTTCTGGTCTCTGCCTCCTTCTTGAAGCTCCAGAGAGGTGCTCATCTCTCCTAGCTGATTAGTTACTGTTCATAAAAGATTGTTTCAAATGCAGAAATCCTATTTACTTTATACCCTTAGCTCAGTTGTATGACTTCGTGGGCAACTTAATTTCTCCAGACTTGATTTTTCTTTACTAAATATTAGGTGGTGGGCTATATGATCTTTAAAATCCCTTAGAGAACTTGCTTATTCATTGTGAATGCACTTTCTTTTCCCATTGTCTTAAGACCACATAAATTATTATTATTATTGTTATTATTATTATTATTATTATCTGTTTTTTGAGACAGGGTCTCCCTTTTGTAGTTCAGGCTGGCCCTGAGTTTAGCCTTCCTCCTGCCTCTTCCTCCCAATCCCTCTGCAGGGATTACAGGCATGCCCTGAGGTATGTGGCTGTGATTGCTGGTAAGTGTGAGTCTCCACACCCAGCATTGTTGTATGTGGTTACTGAGGATTGAACTCGGGACCTTGCACTTGCAAGGCAGGCGCCAGAACCACTGAGCTAAATCCCCAGCCCAGGACCACATAAATTATTGTGCATACATTTGAGGATGTTATTTAAATTTTCATATGGATTTTAAATGATAAATTATATGTTTAGTTAAAAAGTCTTTCAAATTAGATTCCTGAGTTACTGAAGGAGTAGTATTTTTACATATGTCTTGTGACTAAAGCATTTAAATTGTTAGAGAAACATGTTTTATTAATTTGTTAGGTACCTACTTCAAGCTTTTAATGCTGTGAGAATTTTGATTTTTTTTTGTTGTCCTTTTTAATCTAGAGAAACCTTGTACAAAACCTTCACCATCAAAAAAGCGCTGCTCTGACAACACTGAAGTAGAAGTTTCTGAGTTGGAAAATAAGCAGCCAGTTGAGACAGTAGCTGTGAAATCTTGTTCTCCCAGCCTCGAGTCTCCTCAGGTGCCGCCACCAGCCCCCACCAGGGTCAGGAATTCTGCGGCTGCCCCAGCATCACTCGTAGGTCCACAGAGAGAGCTGAACCCAAGATTGGAAGTGGCTGCGGGCTCTTCCATGAAGACACGCATGCAGAAACTTGCAGAGCAGCGGCGCCACTGGGATAACGACGCAGCAGGTATCAGTGTTGTTGGGGGAGGGACCGTCAATCTCTCCCTAAAATTCAGTTTGGAATTTGAAAACTTATCAGTTAATACACGAAAGGTATGTGCTTTTGGTTTTTTTATGCTCAGAGCATCCTTTGTTTGCAAACAGTTAATATCTCTGATTTTAAGGTGGCTGTGTTTCATTGAAGTAGATAGCGATGAGGCTCTTGGCCCACTTCATGGCAGCCTGATTGAGAAAGCTGTCCTGGGTTAGCAGCTATTGAATTCAAACACCAGTATCCTGGTCCTAGGACTCTAATCACAACTGCAGTGATGATCTACCTGCTATGTCTGTGTGCACAGTAGCATGTGGACAGTTTGTGGCAGTGACGATGAACCTTACAGAGCTTTCAGAGATACAAATAGCCCATTGCAACATGTGTGCACTCTCCCTGGATTGTAGTGTCATTCTGGTAGTGAGTGAGCTTAAGCATATTTCTGTATAAAACCTAAGGAGTCAAATGTGTAAATGTGCCTGAACAGATGGATGTGTCATATCTACTTTGTTTTTATTTTTTGCCATTTCTGTCTTATAGGAAATAAATACTTAATAGAAAAAACAGGATGGTCATGGTTTAACATGTGGTCAGAAGATAACCAGAGTGCTAATCATTTTAGAGTGTAAGGATTATAGTAGTTCCAGATACTGGGGAAAGAACCGAAAAAATGCCTGCTTCACTTGTGACAATAGGCACTTACTGTGATATGAATCTTAATTCTTTTGTGTATATACCTAACAGAGGAATGACCGAGTCAAATGGGACCTTCAGTCCTAGCTTTTTGAGGAATCTCCACACTGATTTCCACAGAAGTTCTATGGGTCTATTTTAAGATGAAAGGGATTTGAGCATATTTGTATCCAGAGAAGACAAACTCTGTAGAGAAGAAGAGGGATGATTTGGAGCAGGATTTCAGAAGAGGTTTTAGAGGGACCAGAACTGAAAGTTAGGGAGAGGTGGAAGCCTTGGACAGGGGGGGTAGGATACCTCCTCCCTTGACTAACTTTGTGGAATAAAAAGTGTGGGGAATGTTGGCTTCCTTCTGAATCTGTATGCACATAGGCCTAGATCTTTCAACCAAGTGTTACTATTTGGATTTACCTCCAAGTGAAGAATGGTTCAGAAAAACTGATGAGGCGTAACTGTGCTATCTGAACAGTAGCTGTATTTAAAATGAAAGGAAATTGAGTTTTGCAGTTAGCTGCCTCATCTGAGATGCTCACTAAGCACACATGGCTTGTGATTAGTGTATCGAGCAGCATACATCTAGGAGATCCCCATCATCTTAGGAGAGGCCACACAACAGCATTGATCTAGTTCACTTAAAACAAATGTGCCTGTAGGTTGGATACACAATCTTAAATTATACAATATTATAGTGCAATGAATTGATTCTAAAAATATAACCTGAACATCTGGTATCTATCAAAAATTAAAAAATGTAGATGTTAATAGTGTTTTCTTTAAAATTTGTGTAAGCATCATTTGATTTGAAAAGATATAGTGTGGTATTTCATGCATACAAGAGTATTTTTTAACAGGTGTTTACTGCTAATTTAACTTTAAAATTTTCTGTGGAATGCTCTTGTTATTATGAATTGTAAGGATAATTCTTCATCATTTTTCTAGAAATGTTTTCAGATGAAGGACCCCCAAGCTCCCTTATTTCTCCAATGCCACCTGAGGAAAAGGCTGCCTCCCCTCCCAAGGCATCCCTTTCTGGGGTTTCAGCAACCCCAGTTGGGAGAAGGGGCCGTCTGGCCAACCTTGCTGCCACCATTTCCTCCTGGGAAGATGATGTAAGTTACTCATCTGCAAAGCAAAACAGTGTACAAGAACAGCCTGGTACCACTTGTTTATCCAAATTTTCCTCTGCAAGCGGAGCATCTGCTAGGATCAATAGCAGCAGTGTTAAGCAGGAAGCTACATGCTGTTCCCAAAGGGATGGCGATGCAGCTTTGAACAAAGCCTCCTCCACCAGTGCTGCCGTTGTCTCTGTGCTTCAGGCCTCAGTTTCCAGCTCTGCGGTGAGTCAATACCATTTTGGTCTTGGGGACCATTTCTTTCTTTGATTTGCTATTAGAGGCAATGATATACATGTATGTAGGTATGTGTTTTATATTATATGCATCATGTGCTTACATGTATATTGTGTTTGTGTTTGTTTATATGTAGTTTTAGGATATTCGCTTCATGGAAAGTGAAAATGGTAAATTTTGGCAATCTGTCTCAAGATAAATGAACATTTTGAAACTGCAATCACACTCATTAACTGCAAATGCAAAATATATGATAAAGGAATGAGCGAGCCTCCTCTTAGTCGAGGGGACCACTGGAAATGAATTTCCCCATTAGAATGCTGTATGAATGTGTGTAAGATTATTGCACTTATTTCTGAAGAGATATAAACAGTACCTGCAGTTGTGATCAGGAAGGGGAATGGCCAAACAGGAGCATGATGGGTAGCACTTCCACTGTGCATCCTTTTGAGGTGCTTGAAACTTTTACTTTACACATGCATCATCTCAGCAGTTAAAAACAGCCTAAAAACAAAAAAAGGAAAAATAATATTGTGTTCCAGGTGATTGTGTTTTAGTGTAGAGAGAAGTTTGGATTAGACCTGTGTTCAATCCCAGCTCTGCGTCATAATTAGAAGTGTGACAGATTAACTTTGTGTAAGTTACTTAATCTTGAAAAGCTATTATTTTTCTGCATACCACATGAAAAAAATAGGGTTATTTGGAGGGTTAAATAAGGTGCTATACAGCAAACACTGTAGTTCCTTGCTGTCCTTAAACAGCTTCTTGTAGTTAGCCATCAAGTACCTGATACCATGGGTTTAGGATCTCTGATCTGAAAATCTGAAATTGAACACTTTAAAATCCATGACTTTCTGAGTATTGACATGGTACTACAAGTGGAAAATTCCATACCAACAACTTTCACTCATGATCTTATTCAAAATGTTGTACAAAATGACCGTCAGACCACAAGTCTAAGCTGTATATGAAACATGAATACATTTTGTCTATAAACTTGGGTTTCCTTGCCAAGATACCACATTATAAATATTCCAAAGCTTGAAGATTCTGAAATATGAAACACTTCTGGTCCCAAGCATTTAGGATAAGGATTACTCAGCCTGTGTCTTGTGAATTAATGTTAATTAAAATACAAACAAAAATGTAATTGATCAAATATAGTTAATTAAATAGCAATACTAGGGAAATAATATAAAAAAATTTGTAAAATAAGGCATTACCCTATTCTTAATATACACACACACACACACACATCTCATATATATATGAACTCATAATTTAAAAGTATTCAGGGCTGGGGATTTAGCTCAGTGGTTCTGGTGCCTGCCTTGTAAGTGCAAGATCCCGGATTCTATCCCTTGTAACCACATACAATAATATGAGGTGTGATGACTCATGCCCACCAGTACCATATATCACAATGTAGGATGTGATGGCTCACACCTGTAGTCCCAGCACTTGGGAGGCAGAAGCAGGAGGACTGTGGTGAGTTTGAAGCAGAGTTTAGGACCAGCCTGAAATACAAAGCAAGACCCTGTCTCAAAAAACACTAATAAATAAATAAATAAATAAATAATAGCATTCAAACCATATGAGTTAGTTTGAGCTAGTAGAGAATGAGAATTTTTTTTCTACAAAGGCCACTAAATAAATTGAATTTGAATTTTTTGTTATAAGGCTCCCTGAGATACTATGAAGGTTGCTTACTGTATTTTTTTAAAATCACATTTCAGAAAGCTACTTCTTCCCCTGTGAAGTCTTCTATATCCACTACCAGTGCTAAAAACTGTGAGGTACAGAATCCTGAGGTACTGCAAAAAGCTGTTAGTCTGCTGGAAACAGAAGTGTCGGAACCTGTGGGGAAGTCTGCTTTATCCCAGGGGGTTGGGCCCAAAGAAGAAGGAGACCGGGAAATTTGTCTGCAGTCTCAATCTAAAGACAAAACTACAACTCCAGGTTACATATTTTAAAAAATCTGAATCTCTTTACTCAGGGTTCTCTCCTCTGCAGTTTAAATATCTAGTTGTGATGGATAGTGTTGGGCTGTCAGAGCCAGTGCCTGAGCGTTCCGAATGAGACTTCTTACTCAGCTCTAGCTGGATCAGCACTCACGTGTGTAGACTAGCTCAGTAACTAGGCCAGGTGTTTGACATGTACGTTACAGCAATTTAAACATGCTTTTTCCCACAATGGTCATTCTGGATAGTTTGTATACTTTATGATGTTAAAAAAAAGATACACAACTGGAAATCTCATTTTAGGAGTGTAATGGAGAAACCCTGGAGCCAGCTGTGCAGCGCAGTATTTCTCAGTCTTCATAATGACTTTACCCCAGAGAGAAACAAGTGCGCATTAGGCTCACCCGCTGCCAGTTATATATTCTTTTCTTTTTTGAGTTTTTGAAACAGGATCTCACCAAGTAGTTCAAGCTGGACTTGAGCTCATTATGTAGCCCAGGCTGGCCTTGATCTTGTAATGATGCTCCTGACTTAATTTCCTACGTATTTGTATTACAGACGTGTGTCACTATGCCTAGCTGCAGTTACACTCTTATGTGTACACTGTGTGTACATGCGTACATATAAAAGCTCACATTTCTTACCATGGTAAACTGATGCCTCATGACAGGCCATGTTTATCTTGTTGTAATTTATAACTTCTGGCACTTTCCATATATTGTTGGTTTGGAAACAGAGGACTAAAAAGTATAGCACAACAAAAAATAAAAGTATGGTGCAAATGTGCAGAAATGAAGTTTACTTTGAACTGTGTTATTTTTCATTAGAAAGGTGATTTTAATTCTAAAATTTAATTTCTTGAAAACACAATCCTTCCAAAAGCTATATAGTTCATTGTAAAAGGAAAGTTAGCAGAAAGCTAATGGTAGAGAATCTGTTGGTTGTTGAGTAATAGAGATGAATCAAAGTAAAAATTTCTCTCTGGGGGGCCAGGGAGTTAGCTCAGTGGTTCCGGCGCCTGTCTCACAAGCGCAAGGACCTGGGTTCGATTCCCCGGTAACCACATAACAATACTGGGTGTGGAGACCCACACCCAGCAGCAACCAGTACAACACACCACAGTGCCGGGCGTGGTGGCTCACGCCTGTAATCCTAGCACTCGGGAGGCAGAGGCAGGAGGATTGTGATGTGAGTTTGAGGCTGAGCTCAGGGCCAGCCTGAACCACAAAGCAAGACCCTGTCCCCAAAAAACCTAAAAAAAAAAAAAATTTCTCTCTGGGACCACTATGACAAAAAAAATTAGAAGCAATAACAAGGTTCTCCACATTAAGTCAAGCTAATCAATCCCAATTTTCTAAAGACTAAAAGCTTTTTAGTGTTTTTAGTTCATGAATATAGTCAGAATACTTTACATAATTAGGACCTCAGAGATACTTACTTTAAATGCTTCTTTGTTTTATTAATGGATTCCCATTTGAAATATGGCATGCACTGATGTTGAGTGACAGGTAAAGTCCTTAGACTATGACCATAGATCAGTCTTTTGTTTTTTTTTCTTGTAAATAAAGTTTTATTGAAACATAGCCACATCCATTTATATACATATTTTTTGGTGGTTTCTTTCATGGTGTAATGCAAAATTGAATAGTTGCAACAGGGCCTGTGTGGCCTGGAAAGGCTAAAATATTTACTGTTTGGTCCTTTGTAAGAAAATATTTGCCCATGTCTTTTATAGAGAAGCCTATTTTATATAAGACAGCCTTAGAACTCTTTTAATGAAAGAAGTGATATATACCTCATTTGCACACTATAAAGGTGCAGTATTTTAGATCATTTTAAGTAAGAGTTATTTTATTTATTTATCTTTTTTAAGACAGGGTCTTGCTTTGTAGTTCAGGCTGGCCCTGAGCTCACTATGTAGCCCAGGTGAGCCAACTCAGAGCAGTCCTCCTGCCTCTGCCTCCTGAATGCTGGAATTCAGGCGTGAGCCACCATGCCTGGCCCTGTGGTATGTTTTAATGATTGCTGGTGGGCATGAGTCACCATGCCCAGCATTGTTGTATGTGGTTATTGGGGATCAAACTTGGGACCTTGTGCTGGCAAGGCAGGTGCTGGAACCACTGAGCTATACCCCACCCCCCTTTTTTTTCTATTTTGATACTGAGCATTAAACCAAGGGCATTTGCATGCTATATTAAGAGTTTAACCATGAGCTACAGCCCCATAAATTCTTTTTAAAAAATCCTACAAATACATTGTGGGAGCACATAATTAAATAGCACCATATGCTATTTTTGGACTGTTTTCATACTGTTTTCTTTGTCAATACATATTCCCAGTAGAAGAAAAGCCTTTTTGTTTTGTTTTTTTAGGTTTCGCTGTGTAGTTCAGGATGCCCTTGAACTCACAATGTAGCCCATACTGGCTTTGAACTCACTGCAGTCTTGTCTCAGTTCTTTGGGTGTTGGGTTAACAGCTGTGCACCAACTATAATGCATTTTGTGACTAATGGATTTTAGAATTTTTTTCTATAGAATAAATCTTATTTTGAATAGCCTCCAAAGCTATGTTTTTTTCCTGCAGGAGGAAGAGGAATTAAATCTTTCCTGGAACGTTTTGGAGAGCGTTGTCAGGAACACAGCAAAGAAAACTCAGCTCATAATACACCTCACAGGACTCCTGTTATCACCCCAAATACAAAAGCCATCCGAGAGAGATTGTTCAGGCAGAACGCAGGTTCATCTACTACCCATGCAGCTCAACAGCTCAAGCAGGTATGACTTACTGCGTGATGTTTTATTCATTGCATGGTCTCAGCAGAGAACCTAGAAATCAAAATGTGATTTCTGATGCCATAAACAATGTCTTAGGTGTTTATCACTCATTGCAAATTGGGAATATTGTCCTATATTCTGTGTATTGCAAACTCAATTTTAAAACTGAAGACAAGGAAAGCCCTGGTAGTGTTTGGGTATCGTCCTTCCACCTGCTTTTGGCCTCTGTGTAAAATGCATCTTTCCACGCATTTAGGAGCGCCAGAGAGAACTAGCGTGTCTCCGTGGCCGAGTTGAGAGGGGCCATTTATGGAGCACAGGAAAAGGCGGGGCCTCAGGAAGCAAACAGACAGAAACCAAACAGGTAATGTGAATGGGAAAAATGAATGCCAACTTGCTACCAATGTAGTGTTGGGGTTTAATTGGTAGTTTGTATTGTAAAGTAAGTTTTACATACTTGGCCTTCACCATTTAAGGCTGACACTTTCCATTCAGAAACTCCTTAAATATACAAACAACTCTACTTTTCTCATTTTATTTTTCCATTTCAGTGGAACTCTTCACTGTATTCACTTACGGCCTTAACATAGGTATAATATTTTCATTATTCAGTGTCAGATTCTTCTTCTTTTTTTTTGAGACAGGATCTTGTTTTGTAGTTCAGGCTAACCCTAAGCTCACTATATAGCCCAGGCGAGCCTCGAACATGCAGGAATTCTCCAGCCTTTGCCTCCGGAGTGCTGGTATTACAGGCATGAGCTACCACACCCAACATTGTGGTATGTAGTTACCAGATCGAACTCCAGACCTTGCTCTTACATGGCAGATGCCAGAACCACTGAGTTAGATCCTTGGCCCAGACTCTTCTTACTATTCTACCTAGATCTGGTTCTGAAATGTTTCTCAAATGTGCTTTCCTCATTGATATAACTATTACTTTTCCTGAAATACTCTATTTTAGACAATTTGCAGTCCTCTCAGTTACCATCTACTTCCGAAATTTCTGTTTTAGTCTTGTCAAATTTCATTAATCAGCCTTCCAAAATTTTCCACTTAAAATACAAACTATGTTGTGCTTTTATTTACATGACTATAGTATGTTAGGTTATATTTTTAAACTAATATGATTGTATTTACAGTGATAACCAGTAGAAACAAGAGAAAAATCATTCAGAATTCGTTCAGAAAGATCTTCTTGATTGATTCTGGTTTTTGTCATTTCTCTACCTTAATAAGCCCATTTCCCATATTCTGACATCAACCTTTTCTTCTCTCTTCCCTGGGTTGTCCTGTCATCAGGTCTGGGTTTAGCTGAGTGCAGAGGTGCAGATGACTCTAGGCTGTGCTGCGCTGAACACAAGGCTTGGTTGGCTGGTAAAGCCTGCTGCATTATCTCCTCTCATAGTTTCTGTCTTCCTTGTGGCTTTGGCCATCGAAAATACTCTGATAGTTCTTTCTTGGCTCTTTCTCATTTACTGTGTCTTCTTTCTGGTTGCCTTTGGTGTGCACACATAAACCCAGCCAGCCAGTGATAATTTTTTTAATGTCACCAAGCTTCTTGGTATTTTCCTCTACCATTGCCATAGTCACTACCAGAGCTTTGTGTTGGATATCTTGCTTTTTTCCAGCTACTCTCCAATCCCTCTCAACCATGACTGCCAGAGAAACTTCTTGCATTTCCAGGGATTGAATTTAGGTATTTGCATGTCACATAGGCATTCCATCACTGACTTAGACTCCTGACTTCAGAGAAATATTTCACAAAGCTCATATTAATGTATCCACGTGCTTAAAATCTCAGTGCACTCTGTGAAGCACATCATAACAATGTGCAAAGGGCTTGGCTCGCTGTCCCCCTTCCCAGCCTCCCCTGCTCCTTTCCAGGTGTGCCTGCATATGGCATGCCCACACCCTTTGCCTTGCTGTTCTGCCTGAGTAGGAAGAGGCTGGGAGGCTCAGTACATCGGTATTTGAATAAAGGAAGTGCTGATTCTTGCCATCACCGTTATCTGTCATCTTTTGATAACTTTTTATTGGTACACTTTAGATATGCATAATGATAATATTCATTGTAGGGAATTTAAAAAATTTTTTTAATTTGTTGGTATACTTTAGATACACATAATGATACCATTCTTCACAAGAAATCTATACCTGTATATAATATGTCCTTTTCTTTTTTTCCCATTCTTCTCTCTTCCCTTTAGTCCCTCTTCCCCTCTTTATTTACAAAAGATTTGTTTCCATTTTCACTTCTATTCTCTTTTTTTCCTTGGCTCTTCCTTTCCCCTTCTGCCTCAGTTTTACCCCTTCCTTTTCGAATATATTTTTCCCATCTCCCAGTATCTATTCTATATTTTGGTTCTTATTTACACTTTTGATCTCTTACATCAGAGAAACAATGTAGGATATGTGTCTGATTTATTTCATGTAAGAGTATAATCTCAAGGTTCATTCATTTAGTTAGAAATGTCTCAAACTCATGTTTCTTTATGGCAGAGCAGTACTCCATTGTATAAAAACCTCATATCTTCTTTGTCCATTTATCTGTTGATGGTCATTTGGGCTGTTTCCAAGATTTCGCTATTCCAAACTGTGTTGCTGTAAACATGAGTGTGCATATATCACTGTGATCTGATACTGTTAATTCTTTTGAGAAGATACCACGAAGGGTACTGGGTCAAATGGAACCTCTAATTTTTATTATTTGAGTTATTTTGGTTAGTTGAGTTGTATAAGAAATTGCCACACTGATTTGCACAATGGTTGTACAAGTCTAAACCTCCACCCACAGTGGAGAAGGTTCCTTTTTCCCCACCGCTCCGCCAGCATTTATTATTGGTTGATTTCTTGAGGGCAGCCATTATTTCTGGAGTGAGATGGAATCTCCGCAGTGTTTTAATTTGTATCTTATATTTCCAAAGATATTGAACATTTTTTCATACATTTATTTGGTGTTTCTACTTCTTCATCTGAGAGGCATCTATTCATTTCAGATGTCCATTTTTGGATTGGGCCTTTAAATTTGGAAGGTCTGATATTTTGAGTTCTTTGTATATTTCCAAATATTAGTCCTTTGAGGATAAGCTGGCAAAACTTTTGCCACACTATGGGTTGTCTCTTCATTTTGTTGGTAGTTTCTTTTGTTGTGTAAAAACTTTTTAATAAGATGAGATCCCAATTATTGGTTCTTTGTGATGTTTCCTGTGCCACTGGGGTTTTGTTCATAATGTTCTTATATATCCTAGTGTCTTCAGGGGTCCTATTTTATTTTTTAGCAGATTTAGTGTTTCTGTTGTAATATTCAGATCTTTGATCCATTTTGACTTTAGTGCATGGTGAAAGATAGGGTCTAGTTTTAAGCTTCAGTAAGTGGGAAGCAGTTTTTCCAGCACTATTTCTTAAAGAGGCTGTATTTCTTTCAGTGAAGGTATTTGACTCCTTTGTCAAAGATAAGGTGGCTGAATATGTTTGGAGTTGTTTATGCATCTTCTAATCTGTTCCCCTGATCCTCAAGTCTATATATATATTTTTTTGCCAGTACCATCCTGTTTTTTCCATGGTTCCCTTCTAGTATAATTCAAGTCAGGGAGTGTAATGCCCCCGGCTTTGCCTTTGTTGTTCAGAATTGTTTTTGCTATTCTTGGTCTCTTCTGGATCCAAATGAATTTGAGGATTGCTTTCTCTAATTCTGTGAAATATGCTATTGGTATTTTGATTGGGATTGCATTAAATCTATATAACAATTTTGCTAGTATGACCATTTCAGTATACTGGTTCTTCCTCAAGAACAAGGGATATTTTTCCATTTTCTGATATCCTTTTTAGAGTACTATAGTTTTCCATTGAAAGGTCTTTTACTTCTTTTTCTAATTGATTGCTAAGTATTTCAGTTTTTTTTTTTTTTAGGTTTTTTGAGACAGGGTCTCGCTTTGTAGTTCGGGCTGGCCCTCAGTTCAGCCTCCAACTCACATCACAGCAATCCTCCTGCCTCTGCCTCCCGAGTGCTGGGATTACAGGCGTGAGCTACCACACCCAGCAGTGTGGTACGTGGTACTGGTTGCTGCTGGGTGTGAGTCTCCACGCCCAGTATTGTATGTGGTTACCGGGGATCGAACCCGGGCCCTTGCACTTGCAAGACAGGTGCTGGAACCACTGAGCTATATCCCCAGCCCAAGTATTTCAGTTTTTTTGGATGCTGTTATAGAAGTTATTCTCAGTGAATTTGTTATTTGTGTACCAGAATGATATTGATTTTTGAGTGTTGACTTTGTATTCAGCTACACTACTGAATTTGATTATTAAATCTAGATGTCTTAGTAGTGTTTTGGGGGTCTTCTATGTAGAGTCCTGTCATTCACAAATAATGACAATTTAACTTCTTTCTCTCTTAACTTTATTCTTTTTATTTCTTTCTCTTGTCTAACTGCTCCAGCTAGTGTTTCCAAAACTATATTGAATAAGAATAATCACATTGGCTATCCTTGTCTTGTTCCTGATTTTAGAGTGAAAACTTTCAGTTTTTGTCTATTTAGTATGCTTTTGGCTATTGATTTGTTGTAGGTGGATTTTATCAGATTGAGATAAAGACCATCTGTTCCAGTTTTCTGTAGGGTTGTTCTTAGGAATAAATGTTGGACTTTGTCAAATGCTTTCTCTTCATCTGTTGACATGATCATGTGGTTTTTGTCTAATGAATAATATATAACATATAATAATATAATATAGTGTATTATATATAATATAATAAAGTGTGTTACATTTATTTATTTGCATATGTCGAACCATCTTATAAAAGTGAACTCTGGTGACTTTTCCCTTGCTTTCTTGCTTCTAAAAATTTTTATATACTGAGAATTACTAGGGATATGAACTATACTATTTAATAACTTCTGTAGATAAACTCTGTAGTTTTGAGAGGTAAAATTCACCTCTTTATTTTTTTTCAGGAAACTTGCAGTCAGGACACTGCCCTCAAGAAAGATCAGGTTGTTCCCAACACCCAGTCCTTTCCAGTATCAGACAAGGTGACAGAAAACCAGACACCGGTGGAAAATTCTAATACAGAAACTACAGGTTAGTGTTTTATTTCTAATTCACTTAAAATGGAGCTTCTAGTCTACCAAAGATTTGGAAAATGGATTGTGGGACAGAAATGCTGTTTCCAGTGCAAAAGACGGGTCTATTTCATCATTCTCCATTTCTGATATTGCAGTGTGGTTCTCCTGTACTTCTCAGCCCAGAGTAAGAACGCATATATGAGCTCTTATTTTTTCCTTTTCTTTAAAAATAATTTTTTTTTTTTATGAGACAGGGTCTTGCTTTGTAGTTCAGGCTGGCCCCGAGCTCCCTGTATAGCCCAAGCTAGCCTGGTACTCACAGCAATCCTCCTGCTTCTGCCTCCCCAGTGCTGGGATTGCAGGCATGAGCCACCACGCCCAGCATTGTGGTATATAGTTACCAGGGATCAAACTAGGGCCCTTGTGCTTGCAAGGCAGGCACCGGAACCACTGAGCTAAATCCCAAGCCCACATGTATGTGCTCTTAATGAGGATAATTACAACTCTTTGTAGAAACATTCAATTATATGTATTAAGTTACTTTTTAATTCAGCTTTTCTACAAGTGTTCTTTGAATACTTCCACTGTGAATTCCTAACTACTTGGCAGAGTTATATGTACAAAGAGATCCATTGAGCACAGCTGAGAGTGGTAATGAGACTTAAGTGGCCCAAGTGCCCCTCGGAAGACTGTTGAAATAAATCATGCTGCATCCATGTAATCAAATCATATGTAGCTTCCTGGAAGGCCATTGTGTCTGGCTCCACCCTGCTGCTTTCTGCACTACCAACAGTGCCCAAGGATTCAAATTTTTCCACTGCTCACCTTGCACTTTGTTATTCCTGTTGTTTTGTTTTGTTTTAATAGTAGCTATTGTATCTTAGTGATTATTATTCATCTTTCTTTAAATATAGATGTTGAGGGCCAGGGAGTTAGCTCAGTGGTTCCGGTGCCTCTCTTGCAAGCACAAGGGCCCGGGTTCGATACCCCGGCAACCACATAACAATACTGGGTGTGGAGACTCACGCCCAGTAGCAACCAGTACCACATACCACAGTGCCGGGCGTGGTGGCTCACGCCTGTAATCCCAGCACTCGGGAGGCAGAGGCAGGAGGATTGTGCTGTGAGTTTGAGGCTGAGCTCAGGGCTAGCCTGAACCACAAAGCGAGACCCTGTCTCAAAAAAACCTAAAAAAAAAAAAAAAAAAAAAAAAATGTTGAGCATTCTGTCCAATGCTTTTTGGGTATTTCTGTTTCTTTTTTTTTTGAAAAGTGTTTAAATCCTTTGCCTATGTTTTAATCACTGGATTTAGGAGTTCTGTAGTTTATAGATAATAACTTCTTCAGAGAGATCTGATTTATAAATATTTTCTCATTCTCCATGATATTTTTTCACTTTTTCATTTGTGTCTTTTGATATTCCCTAAGACTTTTTGTTTGATGTAGTCTCATTTGTCTGTTTTTTCTTTTGTTGGTTTTGCTTTTGGTTTCATATCCAATAGGGTATCATAAAATCTAACGTCACAAAGCTTTACCCTATCGTTTCTTTTGAATTTTTATAGTTTTGGGTTTTACAGTTTTGTTTTAATTTCACTTAGTTTTATGTGTGATAAAAAAAGACTTCAGCTTCATTGTTTTGCATAAGGATACCCAATGTGTCCAGCACCGTTTGTTGAAGAGATTGTTCTTTTTCCATTGAATCAGCTTCATATCCTTGTTGAAGATGATTTGGCCACATAGGTGATGATTTATTTCTGGGCTTTCTATTCTGTTCCATTGCTCTATGTTTGTCTTTATGCAAGTATCAAACTGTAGCTTTGTAATAAGTTTTGAAATCAAAATGGCAAATCCACCAACTAACTATGTTATTTTTCAAAAGTGTTTTGGACATTCAAGGTCCCTTCAAGTTCTTTGCATTTTAGGGTGACTTTGCTGTTTTTTTTTTTTTTAACTTCTGAATAAACTGCTGTTGGGATTTTGATAGGGATTACATGATGTATCTGTAGATTACATGGGTAATATCAGTATTTTAGTAGTGCTAGTGTTCTACTCAAGAACATCAGTGTCTTTTATTTGTTTCTTTAATTCCTTTTTAGCAATTCTTCATAGTTTTCAAGATAAAAGTGTTTCAATTCCTTGATTAGTTTATTCCTAAGTATTTTATTCTTTTTGGCACGATCATAAATGGAAATGTTTTTAAACTTTCCTTTCCAGAGCGTCCATGTGTATAGATTAGCAATTAATTTTTTCTCCCACTCCTGGATTTCAAATCCTAGCCCTTACGTAGCTTAGTCTGGCCTTGAACT
This sequence comes from Petromus typicus, assembly GCA_004026965.1. Classification (NCBI taxonomy): domain Eukaryota; kingdom Metazoa; phylum Chordata; class Mammalia; order Rodentia; family Petromuridae; genus Petromus; species Petromus typicus. The sequence continues at coordinate 35,752 of PVIR01003276.1, forward strand.
CACAGTGATCCTCTGGACTTTGGCCTTGCAAGTGCTAGAATTATAGCTTGCACTGCGCCACCATACCCTACTCATCTGGCCCTTTTAAAATTTTTATTTTGAGAAAAGTTTTCACTAAGTTGTCCAAACTTATCTTAAATTTGCAAACCATCTCTGTTAGCCTTCTGGAGATTATAGTCGTGTAGGATTATCGGCATGTACCACTGAATTTAGTTCACTTGATTTTTATATAGTGATTTTATATCTTATAACTTTGTTAAATTTATTCTAAGAGGGTTTTTTTTTTTTCAGAATTTATAGAGTTTTCAGTATATTAGATCATGTGATTTATGAACAGAGATAAATATTAAGTCTCCATTTCTAATTTGGATATCTTTATGTTCTTGCCTAATTGCTTTGGCTAAGACTTTCAATATTAGGTTGAACGGAAATAGGGGGAGCAGGAATCTTTGCTTTATTCTTGACCTTAGAGGAAAAGCTTTTAATCTTTTACCATAAGCAAGAATAATGCTAGCTGAGAGTTTTAATATATGGCCTTTTTTTCTTTGAGATTGGGTCTTTCTTTTGTAGTTTAGGCTGGCCCTGAGCTCAGCCTTGAACTCACAGCAATCCTTCTGCCTCTGCCTCCCAAGTGCTGGGGTTACAGGCATGAGCCACCACGCCCAGCACTGTGGTATGTGGTACTGATTGCTGGTGGATGCGAGTCTCCACACCTGGCTTTGTTGTATGTGGTCACTGGAATCAAATCTCGGCCCTTGCACTTGTGTGGCAGGTGCCAGAACCACTGAACTAAATCCCTGACCCAATATATGGCCTTTTATATGTGAGTTATCTCTTTGTAGTCCTAATTTGTAAGCAATTAAATTTAATTTATTATTATTATTATTTTTATTTTATTTTTTGAGACAGGGTCTCGCTTTGTAGTTCAGCCTGGCCCTGAGCTCAGTCTCAAACTCACATCACAGCAATCCTCCTATCTCTACCTACTGAGTGCTGGGATTACAGGCGTGAGCCACCACGCCTGGCACTGTGGTATGTGGTACTGATTGCTGCTGGGCATGAGTTTCCACGCCCAGTATTGTATGTGGTTACCGGGGATTGAACCTGGGTCCTTATGCTTGCAAGACAGGCGCCAAGACAGGTGCCAGAACCACTGAGCTAAATCCCCGACCCTGTTTTTAGTTTTTTGAGACCGGGTCTTGTTTTACAGTTCAGGTTGGCCCTGAACTTACTATGTGTCCCAGGATAACCTTGAACTCAAGGCAATCCTCCTGCTTCGGCCTCCCAAGTGCTGGGGTTACAAGCGGAGCCACTATGCCCAGCCAATTTTATTGATACTTAAAAAAAAAAAAAAAACTAATTGCAGAGCATTTTATATAAAATATAACCATCCTTTAATAAAATGCAAAGATATACACATATGTATGTGTAGGGAAAAATGGAAAAACAAATAATAATAATATTAGTGTCCCCCTTTTCCATCTTTCAGTGGAAAAGGAGATAGAAATTGAAGAGAAGAGAGGTGGGTGTGACATGCGCCTGTGGTCCTAATGTCTTGAGAAGCTGAGACAAAGGCACACTTGTGACCAGCTTTGGGAATACACATGTGTATTACCACATGTGAGACCCAGTATTCAGAGAAAAAAGGAAAGAGACAGGGACAGAGAGAGGACACAAATGTCTGAGTGATTTTTTATATTAGAATATTTTAAACATTTGCATTGTTTTATAATAAAAATATGTGCTTCCATAATTTAAAGATTCTAGAGTATTGCATATATTAATATGATACTTCTTAATATTTTTTAGCTTTTCCTGAGTGCAACATGACGAAGTCTAGTCCTTTAAGAATAACTTTGTTTTTAGAAGAGGAAAAGTCCTTAAAAGTGATATCAGACCCAAAAGTTGAACAGCAGACTGGTTAGTTTTTATGCTCTATTTCTTACTAACTTTTTAAAAAATAAATTTTATTTTATTTTATTCCATACGCCCTCAAAACTCCTCTGTATGTACAAAACCTGTGTTCCTTATTAACTTTTGACATTCTTTGTTAGACCTTCATTAACACACACACACACACACACACACATCTTATAATTTTACTGTTAATTGTTTTTTGGTAGTGCTAGATGGAAACTAGACATTGTGCTTGCTAGGCAGGGGCTATCCCTAGGACACACCCCCACCCATAACTAGAGAATACTCTGGCTGGTTGGATGCCGTACTGAACAGTTAACTTGTGGGTCACAGACCCTGTGTCACCAGGGTGGGACTGTTGCTCACCTTCACGCGGGAGGACGTGTGCCACCTCTTGTGCCATTGCTGATCATTTCTGTGAGCCCTTCCTTGTGTGACCTGGGCTCCTGATGGCAGAACAGTAATCATTTGAAAGGACATGAAAGTCAGGATGAAAGTCAGAATGTTTTCACTATTATGATGTAATTTCAATTATTATTCACTATTCTTTCTTAAATCCAAACTTTTCAGTCAGCTTTTGATAGAGCCAGCCTTAAATTCTTAGGAAAAGTAGGAACTTTGAAAAGTATCTTGGTTGCATATATCAGTAGTGTAATTTTTGTTGTTTGGGAAATGCTTTCCTTTGTTTCTTGTTTATTTGGTAAGCATGTAAGTACACAGCATTCTCTGATCTCCTTTTAATTGTTAAAGGCTTGAACCCCAGCATCCACCCATTGCAATGTTTTTCAGAAGTGGTTCGGGAAATTGAGATGAGTGTGGATGAGGATGCTGATGATATCAACAGTTCAAAAGTAATTAATGACCTCTTCAGTGACGTCCTTGGAGGAGGTGACCTGGATGTGGTAAAGAACCGAGAGGAGATGGATCAGGTGACAGCAGAAAGTGGCGAGGAGCAGGAAGATGCTCTGAACATCTCCTCCATGTCTTTGCTTGCGCCCTTGGCACAGACAGTTGGCGTAAGTCCAGAGGTAAGAAGACGTGGACAGACCTGTGACAAACGTAAGCTGACTAACGATGGAGGTGCCCTCTTTTAAGATTTTCTAAAGATCTCTAAAGAGAATTCTTTAAAGAGTTCTAGAGAGAGCTTGCAACTCTTCGGTTGGTTTCTGTGGACAAAATCCACACTGTGACGTGTCTAAAAAAGGCAGGTGTTTGGGCTCAAATCTTGGCTTTGGCATTGATCTTCTCTCTGCACAGTTCCCCGTCTGTTCACTGAGTGAACATGTAGTCGTGCTAGTGGCCACTTAGCTCTAGACCTGTGTACCACCACACCTGGTCTTATTCTTCCTTCTAAAGGGATTTATTTCGGTTTGTTTTGTTCCTGTGATGGATCAATTGACTTGCTAGATATTTATTCCCCAATAAAGAGGAAGGATTCATTTATTTTCTCATAATTAAATGAATTAGAAGATCAAGTCACTGTTAATTACCCATATAATATTCTAACATCTGATGTGCTTTCTTGTAGAGTTTTGTTTCCTCACCAAAGCTGGAATTGAAGGACACTAGTGGAAGTGATGAAAGTCCTAAACCAGGAAAATTTCAGAGAACCCGTGTCCCTCGTGCGGAGTCTGAGGATAGCATTGGCTCTGAAGATCGTGATCTTCTGTACAGGTAAAGGCATGTGGGATGGCTGGATTGGGGTCTTGGTTTGGACTGACATAAATGGCGTTATAGTTTGTAGTTTAATGTTATTAATAACTTATCTGTGTAACAGTTTGAAGTAACTTTTATCAGCCTTTCTTTGACCAAATGTCATTCCCATTCTGGTGGAATAGTCTGCTGTATGTTTAGTATTAATGTCAAATTCTGCTGATATGTGTAGTAAAGAACAGTGCTCAATGTGTTACTGGGTCTCTCAAGTGTGATGTTTCTCCTGAAGCATTGATGCATATAGGTCTCAAAGAATCAAAGAAACAGAGCGTCCTTCAATAAAGCAAGTGATTGTTCGGAAGGAAGATGTTACTTCAAAATTGGATGAAAAGAAGGTCTTTTCTTGTCAAGTTAACATCAAACAGAAAATGCAGGTAAGACTTCTCTGAGAGAAAGACTTGCGTGTTTCTTGTGCTACCTTGGGAACTCTGCAAGGGTGAGGATTAGCCCTGTTCCTCTCTGAACCCTAAGTGACCACAGCAATGCGGATCATGGAGCTCACTAGGTTTCTCTTGAATTCAGTTTAAGTTCAGAGAAAACTTAGAGGCTTATTTTATGTTGCTGAATATTTTCAAGGGAATAGAATGCTGGGGATTGAGCCCAGGGATTTTGATGTGGTTTGGCATGTGCTGTGCCTGTCAGCGATGCCTCTATCTTTATCATACATTGGATCATAGTGTAGTGTAAAATTTATAGTGCTATTTGACATATTTTATGCTAGGAGAGCATTTTTTTTCTGAAATAACATAATTATAATTTAAATGAGATGAATTGGGTACTTTCTGAATTTTACTTTGTTAGAGGTAACCCCAGTTCTAATCTTAACCAGTATGAATTGGAAGTCATTTCATAGGGAATATATGTAGTTTAATATACTATATTTGTTGTTTTGGTGTATAATCTAGAAACTTGAACAGTGAAATTAGTTTATTTTTCAGTACTGGGAATTGAACCTAGGGCTTTCACACTGAGCTGCATTGCCAACTTTTTTTATTTTTTATCTCGAGACAAAGTGTCGCTAAGTTGCTAAATTGCCAAGGCTGGGCTGAAGTTGTATTGCTCCTGCCTCAGCCTTCTAGAGTGCTAGGATTACAAATATGTACCACATGCTTGGTTGGAATTAATATTTTGATTTTATTTTCTGGAAGAATTTGAAATTATCTGATCAGATGAATTAGCATTAAAGTTTACATGAAGTGGAAACGGTAATTTTAATATGCATACTTCTTCCTCTCACTGCTTTCAATAGGAGCTCAATAATGAAATAAATTTGCAGCAGACAGTAATTTATCAAGCGAGCCAGGCTCTTAACTGCTGTGTTGATGAAGAGCACGGGAAAGGGTCCCTGGAAGAAGCTGAAGCGGAGAGACTGCTTCTGATTGCAAGTATGTGTGAATAATTTCTCCTGAAACATTTCCAACAAAATTTCCACCCAGGGAAACTCATTTCCTTTGGTATTTCAGACATCTCTAATTTGAGAGGAAAGATTTTTTTCTGATCAGATGCTTTATTTGATCTAGTGTTTATTTCTTGAACTTAGGAAGTTTGTGAGACATAAGATGTAAAATGTGGCTTGAGTCAGAGGTGAAAACGACTAGAGTCTGGAGTGCAGGTGAAGATCTTAAATGAGCGCATACACAGTCTACTCTCTTTCCCTCTTCATTGATTTGTGTGTATCTTAAACAAATTATATGGATTAAAGGGAAAAAGAGGGGTATGCTTGGTAGACGATACTGCTCAGAAAGAGTAATTGAAAGCTGAAGTATTAAATTATAAGGGTTTGGTAAACACAATCCAGGTTTTACGCAGTGCCTCCTACCTAATGCATAGAAACAGTGACTTTTGTCCTTGGTTTTGTTCTGCAGTTGCCCCATCAGTGTAATTTCTTGAATTGACTTTCATTTAGAAGGACTTTGAATTTTATTTTACTTTCTGTTATGTTGTTTTATGTTTATGTTTATGATATGTTATTCTTGTGAAGCTTGGGATGGAACTCAGGGCAAGCATGCTAGACAAGTCGCTAAGCTATATCCACAGTCCATAACTATAATTTTGATACTTAGCATATTCACTTTCATTTTTACATAGCTGAAAAGAGGACACTTTTGATTGATGAGCTGAATAAACTGAAGAGTGACGGGCCTCAAAGGAGGATCAAGACTGGTCCCATCACCCAAAATGGATTTGTCCCATCCAGAGGCTCGGTTACTTTGTCCGAAATCCGCTTGCCTCTGAAAGCAGATTTTGTCTGTGGGACGGCTCAGAAATCTGGTATGGTGATGTTTATTTGCATTATTTCTCAGTTATATGCTAAGTTATAAACTCCACCTGGACCCGATTTATACAAGACAGTAACAAGAAGCGCTTACATAAAGATACAGAGCAAGTAAGGCTAAACATAGATGAATTATCCTGCTAGGAGAGGCCATTTGACCTCATTAATTAATTTTGCTATAGACATGAACTGGGTGCATTTAAAATAACTCTTTATTCTGTGTAAAATGCCTCCAGTACATGTAGTAATTTGTTCTACAAACTCAGAATCGCTGGTGGTAGGGATGTTGAGCACCTCAGTGAAGATATTTCTCTTGAGATTTTATTCCTTTTGCCTTGCTGGGTTGAATAATCACAGTAGAAGGATGTATTCTGTTAAAATGATGCCTGCTTTTTAAAAATTTTTATTAGTATATGTTTGCAGTACGTATTAGATGTGTATAGTCCTTGTGGCGGATTGGTGCTTGGACATAGTCACATACGGATTCTTTTTACTCTCCTTCTCCTCTCTCTAGTTTCTCCCTAAAAGTCTCATCTAGATCACTGGGTAAAAGGGAACTTGACAGCTAAATCTCAGAACACAGCAGAGTAATTCTAGTAAGCTTAAGAAAATATTAAGTATTGTATTAAATATTGATAAGGTTTTTAAAAAAATTATTTTAAGTTTTTATTGTGTAGAACTTTTTCTTTGTGGGAAAGGAAAGTCAGCTGTAGTGAGAGTGCTTTGAGGTGCAGGGAAGACGTCATTGTAGAAATAGCTCATTTAAGTTGTCACTGCTGTCACCTCATTTCAGGGAAGTGTGACAGAAAATGTAAACCTTGAGATATATGGTTAGTTAATGACAAACGGTGAAGATGTTGTTCATGATTTTATCAGAATTTACCTCTACATGACTCTCATAGTATTTTAATCCCAGTTTTGAAGACAAAAGTCAAAATTTACCCTTTGGAGGTATGTTTTAGGGTTATTACGTTAAAGTCAGAGTCAGTAAAATGGAGAAGGAGCGACCTTAATGATATTTATTCAGGATTAGAGCTATCAGTTTGTCTCAGCTTTTTGTTTCTGGAAACTGGATTTAGTAACTTTAAATCTAAATTTTATATAAGCTGTTGTGGTATGATTTTATTCCTTTTGTGGTTCAGAACCCTGATCAGTTAAGTCTGACTTTGCTTGTGCTAATATGGAATTGATCATTTCTTGCAGATGCAGCCAATTATTACTACTTAATTATACTAAAAGCAGGAGCGGAAAATATGGTAGCCACACCATTAGCAAGCACTTCAAACTCTCTTAATAGCGATGCTCTGATGTTTACTACTACATTTACTCTGTAAGTAATTAGGCTTTTGATGGTTCTGACACTGCTCTCCACAGTGCACTGTAGGCATACCGGTGACATTTATCTATGTATCATGATGCTTAAATCCATATTCTGATTAAATCCTTGTACATGCTAAGCATTTGCTTTATTACTCAGCCCTCTACTTTTTTGAGTTTTAATATAAGTTCTTACTATGTGGTCCTGGCTGCCTTGAACTCACTTTGTATCCCAGGCTGGTCTTGAACTTGTGCAATCTTCCTGCAAAGATCAGGCCCTTGGGACCTGTGTGTTCATTTTTGTTTTATGTAGATAAATAACTCAGTTTTCAAGTTTTTCATTTAGCTTTATGTTTTTTTAAATATTGTTCTCCATTGAGTAGCACATTTCTTTTATGTGACTATAGGTATTTAATACTTTGAATTATTATATATATTAAAAGTAGGCCATAATTTTTATATATGCTTTAAATGTCATACTTAATATTCAGTTTTGAAAGATTTTTTTTGAATCAAAATATTGGTACATTTTAGTACATAGTACCATTCATCACAGGGAATTTGTACCTGTACATGATAAATAAAAAATATTTATGTTTAGTAGTTCAGATTTATTTTGAAATTACATAGGAAAAACTAACTAGAAAAAAAATGCTACTTTTTGAAGCTATTGAATCACAAAGACTAAGTTAAATAGTTCTGACTTTTTAATATATATCATTCTTAACAGTTTTTATAGTCTCTAGTTAAAAACAATGTATTTCTTTACTTTCAGAACCTTTTAACAGTATTTGTGGCATTTTAAAGGTATAACTTGGACCTAGGATTTAGCTCAAGTGGTACCACATCTACCTTGGAAGCCTAAGAGCCTGATTTTGATCCTCAGTACTGCTAAAAAAATAAATAAAGGCATAACTTGGAGATTTATTAGTACCTTTTCTTTTTCCTAGGCAAGATGTATCCAATGACTTTGAAATAAATCTTGAAGTTTACAGCTTGGTAAGTATTTGTAGTTCTCTAAAATAACCAATACTATATATATTTTTAATAATAATCAAATTTTAAGCTGATTCTAATTTGGGTTTTGTGTGTAGGTACAAAAGAAAGATTCTTCAGGCCCGGATAAGAAGAAAAAGACATCCAAGTCCAAGGTGATAATTACAGAAATCTAGTATAAGATATTATCATACAAAATAATAAATATGTGCTAGTTTTAATCATTTTACAACTCTCAATGATTATAAAACGTTTAAAATCAGTTTTAGGCACCAGATATCTACTTAATGCATTAAATAGGAGTGAATACCTAAGGTGAACTTGCACTGAGTAACTGATCCTGACTATAAGCTTTTGATACGCTCAACATAGAAAGTTCTGTTTTGTCTCCATTTACTTGAAAAGTCCTGTGACCACTTTCGCCTTGCTTTCCCTGGCCCTCTTGTCTCCCTCTGCCCTCTAAAACAGCGTGTCACCACCTAGTCACTGTGTAGAGTAAGCATTAGTACCTCTAGTTTGGCTCTTTACCTTTCCAGTCATTGCTATTTCTATGTCAATAGTAAAGATTTTTTTTTAATTGCAAATTAATTTCTCTTGGAGCAAAAAGAAAAATTAAAAAATTTTGTTTCTTTTAGCTTTAGCCAGAAGGGAATAGCTTTATGGGAATGCCTTGATCAGGGACTCACGTCTGAACTATTCATATTTAAGATTTACTTTTTTATGTGGGAATATCTCAAAGTTAATTTTAAACTCTGAATTATAGCATTTAATTGGAAATATGCTAATTTTTCTTCTAGGCTATTACTCCAAAGAGACTCCTCACATCTATAACCCCAGTAAGTAGAGTTTTTAAGAAATTACTATTTCTTGAGAAACTTTCATCTTACCCATGATTGTAAATTGGCTAATGAATTCTAAACCAACTGTAAGTTCTGTCGATTTTTAAAATATACTAATAGGGAAAAAGATCCTTGACATAAGTGTAGGAAAATGTTTCTTGAAATGTAGTCTTTGTCTTGTAAGCATCATGAACAAAACTCTAACATCTTCATATCAAATAAGAGAAATAACTTATGTTTCTTTCTCATATTTTCCTTTAGAAAAGCAGCCTTCATTCTTCAGGTGAGTGAATCCCAAACTCTTTAAAGGTTTAGAATAAGGAAAAGAATTAAGTGATTGGGCTGAGGATTTAGCTCAGTGGTTCTGGCATCTGCCTGATAAGTGTAAGGTCCTGAGTTCTGTCCCCCGTAACCACATACCACAGTGCTGGGCGTGGTGACTCACGCCTGTAATCCCAGCACTAGGGAGGCAGAGGCAGGAGGATTGCTGTGAGTTCCAGGCTGGCCTGGGATTCATAGGGAGCTCAGCGGCCAGCCTGAACTACAAAGCAAGACCCTGTCTCAAAAACTTAAAAAAAATAAAAAAAGAAGCAATTGCTTAGATATAAGAGTGCGTTCATAAGCTGCCTTGATTCTGGGTGTTTACCCTGGTCTTTGAGATAAGAATATATGGGTGTTTGGGGCCAGGGATTTAGCACAGTGGTTCTGGCGCCTGCTTTGCAAGTGCAAGGGCCCCGGATTCAATACCCGGTAACCACATATAACAGTGCTGGGTGTGGAAACTCATACCATAACCACAGAACCACATACCATAGTGCCAGGCGTGTTGACTCACACCTGTAACCCCAGCACTCAGGGAGGCAGAGGCAGGAAGAGAATTATTGTGAGTTCAAGGCTGAGCTAAGGGCCAGCCTGAACTAGAAAAGCAAGACCCTGTCTCAAAAAAAAAAAAAAGAATATATGTGTTTTTTAGTCACATATGAGGTTACTGGCAAGAATAGAATGCTGTATAATTAATTGTACCTTTTCAGGCACTAGCATATGTCACTGCCATCACAGGATTCAAGCTATGGCCGTAGAACTTAGTTGCCAGGCACTGCCAGCAGGGAGCAGTACTGCTCCCCATGCTTCTCTTGTTCCGTGGATTGTTTAGCGGTGTCCACACTGTTTTCTTCTTTCCACTCTACTCATCATGACTGGCATTGTGTCACACCATTAAAACTCTCTAGTTTGCTAGGCATTGGGGTGCTGTAAGCCAGGAAAGGCCTCTACAATGGCTTTAGGCCTGAATTTTCTAAGAGGGGTTAGCATGGAGCTGGATTCTCTCACATCCTTTGGGCTGTTGGCTTTTTCTCTGTGGCAACAGAGAGTTACTGGGAAGACCTGTGCAGATTCCATCTCCACTGCTGGACTATCCTGATGCCACCCTGGACCCCTGATAGTGATGAAGTTTCTCCTAGATTTCTTAGGAGAAAATTGCTTTGCAGTACTAGGGATCAAACTCAGGGCCTTGTGCTTATAAGGCCCATGTGATGCCACTGAGCTAAATCCCTAGCCAAGACCAAATTGCTTTTTATGTATTCACTTAGGTTCTGAGTCTTTAAGACATATGCATTCCAGATATTCAGGAGTGCTTATACTCATTCAAGACAAAATTCTGTATATTTTTCTTTCATTAGGAAATGTGTTATTCTATTTTCTCATATATTTAAAAATAGGGGAATAAGAGGTAGTTTTTTCTGGCAGTTTAGTTTCATCCTATAAGTATGTAGTAAGGAATTGATATTTTTATTTGCAAAAGTCACTGAACTAAAAAGGTCATTGGCTCTTTCTTTACAGTTATGGCCAGTCCAGGAGGCCTCCACGCTGTGCGGACCAGCAACTTTGCCCTTGTTGGGTGTTACACATTGTCATTATCATCTGTAGGAAGCACTAAGTTTGCTCTTGAAAAGGTATTTATTCTCAGCATTATGAATATGTTGTGTTATTTCTTGTAATTTTAGAAAAATTAGGTTAATCAAAATTCCATAATGCTTTATGTATTTGAAGTCTAGTTGTAAATAAACATACTTAGAATTGCACATTTTTGTTAGATCTAAGCATGGTTAAATGTTTTGATGTTTTGATGTTAAATGTTTTGATGTTTATATGTTTTGATGTTGGAAGTATTCTCTTCATATCTTAATATTATAGTGAGATCTTCATAGTAAAGTATTCTGGTTTGTGCTGTCACTTCTTGCTAAGGAAGCGTTGCTTTTTACATATTGATGTTAAATTTGTAGTTTTTTTTTTTTTTTTAGGTTTTTTGAGACAGAGTCTCACTTTGTGGTTCAGGCTGGCCCTGAGCTCAGCCTCAAACTCACATCACAGCAATCCTCCTGCCTCTGCCTCCCGAGTGCTGGGATTACAGGCGTGAGCCACCACACCCGGCTAAATTTGTAGTTTTAAAACAATTTCCCTCTTTGAACCACTAATATATTTTGAAATGAGCAGTATATTATGGATTTAAGTTATGACAAAATGGGGAAAAATAGATTAGTCTCTTAGAAAAAGTACTTTTGAATCCTAAAGCATTTTTTCTGTACTTCCCCCCCAAATTAAAATCTTCAGAAATCAAATCTCTGTTATATCATTAATGCTTTTTTTTACCATACTGTGATACAATTAGACTTTTAAGTAGCTGACAAGACTGCATTTGCGGTACATAATTCTTATGCTGCTTGTGTGGAGTTGGCACATGCGTGTAGCACAGTTTAAGTCCCCTTTCATACGCTTTCTGTCCACTCTTTCGCCTTCCTCCATCTCTCTATCCCATTACCATTTGAGAAATATCTATCTCCCTACTTCCTGTTATCTTTTATTTTGCTCTTAGAAGACCATTTTAAAAAGTAAGTTAGGGACTTTTTGACTATATAATCCAATGATTGTTAGATATTAATTTAAATTTTTTTGCTATTATACATATTTATGGGGTTTACTGTGGTATTTTAGTACTTACATACATTATTGAATGTTCAAATCAGAGTAATTAACATTTTATTCCTCACCCCTGTGAAGGGGTATAGGTTCATTTGCTAGCAAGTTTTATACCACTAAACTACATCCCCTAGCCCTTTTTAAATTTTATTTTGAGTCAGGCTGGCTTTGAATTTGTGATCCTCCTGCCTCAACTTCTTGAGTAGCTGGGATTGCAGGTGTGTGCCATAAGGCTTGGCTTACTTATTTCTTTGTGTTTCATTATTTGAGCTCCTGGCTTCTGGTTCTTTAGAAAATACAGTATGTAACAGGTTTTTTTCTGCTTTGCTGTTCCACACTAGCGTGTATTCCTTTTGTCTTGGTGCCAGCTATGCAGTCTCAATTTCCTTTCCCTTAACTTTGTTTTTGTTTTTTTTTTTTGAGTCAAGGTCTTGGTTAGCCCAGGTCAGCCTTGAACTCCCAGCAATCCTTCTGCCTCTGCCGCCCGAGTGCTGGGATTACAGGTGTGAGCCACCACACCTGGCATTGTGGTATTTGGTTACTGGGGAATAGAACTCAGGACCTTGCACTTGTCAGGCAGATAGATTCCAGAACCACTGAGCTAAATCCTTGGCCCAACTTGTTTTTTTTTTTTTTTAAGCAAAACATCAGTACACTTCAGACATACATGATCACATGCATCATAGGGAATTTGTACCTGTACATCATATATTTTGCATCCTCTATTTTTCCCATTATCCTCTTTTCACTTAACTCTTCTTAGCCTCTAGTAGTCATTATTTTAAATGAAGACTGACTTTTTTCAGTAACCTGTGAGAGAAAACAGTGATACTTGGCTTTTGAGACTTTATATTCTTATGAGAGACACAGTCAGAATGTAAACGTGAAAATGTAGAAAAATTCGAAGGCCCAGTTTTGAATATTTGTCCTACGTGTAGTAGTTTACTCTTTGTTATGGAATTAGTCACTTTGTTTCTCAGTGTATTTGCTTTTCCAGTATAGAATCTTGGCATGAAGTAATCTAATTTTAAAATTTTATGAAATGTGTTCTGTAGTTGATGGACAAAAAGCACATTATAGTTGAAATTTGTTATTAAGCTATAAATATATTTAAACATGCTTTTAATATACTCTAAAAATTTACATAACTTTATTTAATAATTCAACTAATTTAACAAATTGAGTGATCGTGGGTTTTTTTTCTCTTTGTCTTTTTTTGTTTGTTTGTTTGTTTTAGATAAATTATGATGTAAAAGAGCAAGAGCTACTGAGCTATTTGTTCCAGGAAAAGGTTGCCATATTTTCTTTGCTTGAAACTAATGTGCTTAAAAATCAATCTTAATAGTTAATCTCTGTGTTTTTCTTTTACTAACTACTTTTGTATCTTTTGTGTTATTTTGAATGATTAAGAACATCATGTACAGTATTTCTTTGGATTCTTTCGGAGGGATAGCTTTTTTTCTGTTCTAAAATCTTTAAAGCTTTCTTTGAAAATTCTCTTGTTTTCAGGCATGCTTGGTATTTGGGATTTTTTTTTCTAGTCTGTTTTATAGTTCTTTAATCTTTTATATTCATGTCAATATTGGGTTTTTTTTTTTTTTTTTTTTTTTTTTTTTTTTTTTTTTTTTTTTTTTTTTTTTTTTTTTTTTTTTTTTTTTTTTTTTTTTTTTTTTTTTTTTTTTTTTTTTTGAGGCAGGGTCTCACTTTGTAGTTCAGGCTGGCCCTGAGCTCAGTCTCCAACTCACATCACAGCAATCCTCCTGCCTCTGCCTCCCGAGTGCTGGGATGACAGGCGTGAGCCACCATGCCCGGCACTGTGGTATGTGGTACTGGTTGCTGCTGGACGTGAGTCTCCACGCTCAGTATTATATGTGGTTACCGGGGGATCAAACCTGGGTCCTTGAGCTTGCAAGACAGGCACCGGAACCATTGAGCTAAATCCCCAGCCCAATAATTATCTTTAAAATTATTATATTTTTGATTTTTGATCTACTGAGTTATTTGTAATGTTTTAAATAAAAATAGAGAGCTAATTGGAATATTGCTAAATGTATTTAATGCTAAAATTGTACTGAATATAAATGAGACATAAAATATTTAATATTCCTACAAATATCAATTGCAAACATTTTGTGGTAATATGGAAATGATAATTAACAAATGCTGGATAGTGGCTTATTTTAAATTCTTAAAACAAGATTTGATACTTGCAAATTATTAGATGAACATAAAAGCTGGGTTTCTGTCACTTGTGTTTGTTACTTATTATTGTCACCTATCCAGTTTCAACTTATATAAGTGAACTAATTAATCTCTAAAATAAGATTTTAATGACACCTTAAATATAAACCATCCTTTTGAAAAACTTTTAGCTGCCATTTTAATTTGAAATGTCACACTTAAAACTTGACATTATTTTCCACTCTAATACCTCCTTTGAAATCATAACTTTAATTTCTGACTATATTATTAAGAAATCAAATCGTTTAATTTACTTGATTGTGTTTTAAGATTCTTTCAGAGTCAAATACAATTTTGGTACAAAACTTGCGCCAAGTGTGATTTTAGCTTGTGGTTGCTGTCAAATATTATTTATTTATTTTCCCCTACTGGGCTTTGAACTTAGGACCTCAGTGCTTGCTGGCAGGCATGGTGCCACTGAGATACATCTCCAGCCCATTGTGGAATATTTGTGATAGTTAAGTTTAGCTATTGTTTAAGTTGCTGGAAAAAATGTAGATCTTCTATCTCAATATGATGTTCCTTTTTAATTGATCTTGAGAGAGTAGACAGGTCAGTTGTTTCCTACCAGATGTTCTCAGTACAAGGGAGTGTTTTTCTTCTTTTTAAAAAAACATATCTTGACTAACAGTGTAGCAGTCAGTGGGTTACAGAGTTACCTTGAGATCCCTTTCAGAATGGAATATTTATGGAGATTAACTCAGTCTGTTTGTTCTGAAGATTTAAGGGACCCTGAACAGTACGTGGCTACCTTATTTGGCTTTACACATAATCTGCTTTAATTTGATTTTAAATTTTCACATGCTAGAATTTAAATGATAAATCTCAATGAGTCACACTCTCAAGTCCTTTCAAATCGGGAATTCAAAACAGGATTTGTGGGTAAAGGAGAAGGATATCTCAAAGCTCATCTTCTGACCTAAAGAACCTCTTAGGTATCTATACTTTTAGAAAGTAGAAATCATGTAAAAATTATTACAACAAAAGTTAAGAAACAAAACAACCAGTTACAGAATTTTGTTTCAGAGGTCCAGTGATTAGGCATTCTGGTGTGTGTAAAGCCATCCAGCGTTTGCCTGTTTGCCTGTTTGCCTATGTAATAAGTAGCGTTCCTTTCACTCTAACGTATGCCAGTGTATAATTAACTACACCACTCAGATAATTCACTACAATCAATGTCTCTAAGTAGTAATCATTAAAGTCTGGATGTCTTAAAACAGTGTTCTGTTAAACAGATTAGGATCATAGCATTTTTTAGCCAACTCTGCATGCTGAACAAGAAACAGAATGCTTAATCTTGGGAACATTCTTGACTCAGTTCTCTAGTAGGTCAACTTTCAACCCAGAATACCACCCTTGTCCACAGCTGTAGGGCAGGAAGAGGCATTTTCTCTTTGTTCCGAGATGCTGTCTCTGGATTCTGGAAGTTGAGCTCAGTCCCCCAAGCATGCAAGGGTATTCCTCCAGCCTTCTTTTGTCAGTTTTTGCTTCATTTATTTTAAAGCTATGCTGTCAGTGCACATAGTTTAAAATTTTTCTTTATCCTTAAAAATTATTTAATTCATAATCTGGTACAAATTCTCATTGTTGAGTGCAATCATGATGTGTATATGTAATGGACAAATAAAGATTTAATAAGAAAAAAATTATTAAATTTATCTGATGTTCTCTTCAAGTCTACATTGTTAATGTGTGAACTGGGGTTAGTGTGGTCAAAACAACTTGTTATAATTAGTATTTGTGTAGTGTCTTTTCTAGCTTTCTTTCACTTCATATTTCAAATTTGTGCCTTTTGAACATCCCATGGTTATATGTTGTACTCTGACATTTTTTTGGTCTTTTTCATTGGAGTGTTTGTACCATTTACAGTTAATGTAATACAAATATTGTTGGGTTCAGTGTACCATAGGGTAAGTTTACTTGTGGCTTGCTTTTCATTGTTGTTTTATGAAGTTAACATCTTCCCTTATTCCTCATGTGCCAGTATTGGTATATTATTGTTAACTAAAACTGGGGTTTGTAACTAACATATTTGAGACGCCACTCTGTGCCTTTGTTTATGTATTGTCCCAGGCTGCTTTCTTACTCCAGTGACAGTTGGGTAGTTGTGCCAGAGACTTGTGATCTACAGAGTCTAGATGGAGAAATAGGTACTTTATAGAAAGTTTGCTGGCTTCTGCTTCTTCTTTGTTTTCTCTTTATTTCCCCTATTTTTCAACTGTTGTTTTTCCTCTCTTACCTTCATTTGGACTCCTTATTTTGGTAATTCTTTTTACGTCCTCTCTTAGCTTTCAAACTCTCCTTCTTATATTCTTTTCTTTTCTTTCTTTTTTTTTTTTTTTGAGACAGGATCTCACTTTTGTAGTTCAGACTGGCCCTGAGCTCAGCCTTGAACTCACAGCAATCCTCCTGCCTCTGCCTCCCGAGTGCTGGGATTACAGGTAAGAGCCACCACACCCAGCACGATGGTATGTGCTTCTGATTAGTAGGTGAGAGTCTCCATGCCCAGCATTGTTGTATGTGGTTACTGGGATCAACCTGAGTCTTTGTGCTTGCAAGGCAGGCAGACACTGGAACCACTGAGCTAAATCCCTGCTCCACCTGTATTATTTTTCATTAGTTGCTAAGAACTACAAGTGTGCACCTTAACCAGATTAAGTCTACCTGAGATGGTATAAGGCCACATCACATACCTTACACAAGGGCTAGAACCTTGCAAGGGCAGAATTCCATTATTTTACTTCTTTCTGATAAGTCATGTCATGCTTATACTTTTATAAGCATAATGTTATTTTTTTCTTTACTCAACTCTTGCCATTTCTGGTGTTCTTCATTGCTGTGTTGATTCAGGCTTCTATCTGCAATCGCTGCCTTCTCAGGAGGAGCTTCATTATTTCTTGTACTGTAAGACTGCTGGAAACAAATTCTCTCATCTTTGTTTGTCCACAAACATTTTATATTGCTTGAATTTCTACAGGATATGCTTGCTAGGTATAGACTGGTAGTCTGGGGATGTTTTCTCTTTTTTTATCCCTTTAAAGATTTCTTAATCTCTTGATCTAGCTGCCATTGTTTCTGTGAGGCCAAATATTTTTCTTTTTTGTTTTCAAGATTTTTTTTTTTGCTTGCAATTTTAGCAGTTTTATTCTAATGTGCCAATGTATAGTTTTCTTTATGTTTAACCTGCCAAGTTGCACTGAGCTTTTCTGTATATACAATTGTATGTTTTATAAGTTTTGGCAAATTGTCAGCTACTATTACAGTGCAATCCCAGCTTGTCAGTTTAATTCATTCTACAGGAATGATGAGGAAAATGGCCAGGGCCATGTTCGTTACCTGATGTGGAGCCCCAGGCTGGCAGCCAAATTTTGCTGAACTCTTCTATTTGCAAACTGAATTATTTGTGAACAGAAGCGTTGGTGAACTAAAACATTGCTGTATATCTTCAAATATTTCTTCCATTCAGTTCTCCTTTCTTAAACTGTAGTTATGTACATGTTAGACTTTTGATAATTTTATTATAGGTCTGTGATACATTTTTGTTTTTATTAAATTTTTTTCACTTGTATATCATATTGAATCATTTCTGGTTACTTGTTTTCAGGTCCATCTATCATTTCCTGATGTCTCCCTGTCCCCTGAAAAGCCTACCCAATAAATTCCTTAGTCCACACATTTTTTTAGTGCTGAAATTTCCATTTGGATCTTTCTTACAGCTTCTTTGCTAAAATTCTCTTTGCCCACTTTTGCCAATCTTTTCTGTCTGAATTGTTTGACATAGTGTAAATGTCCTTGTGTCCTAATTTCAATGTTCAAATCATGTGTCCTGTTTTCCTGGTCTTATTCAGTGGTGCCTCTGTTCATGAACTTAATTTGTCCTAGGACTCTGGGGGAAAATGTGTTTGTGTTTATACGGGAAGATGGTCATGGTTGTGTTCTCACTGATGCAGGGTTCATGAAGGGAAGCAAAACTTTGCCAAATACTGCTGTTTGCAAACCAAGGCATTACTATAATTTCCTTTTATCATAACCTTATTAAAGAGCAATAGCAGTAGAGCCGGAAGTAGGTGATAAGGTACTCTTTTCTCTGTGTTTGGCTGAGAGGTTGATCTTTTGATAGAATCAGAAATCAAGCTTTAATTGGGCTTTGGTTAATTTCAGTTCAGCTTTGTTGCAAATGCCTTGAGAATGAGGTCAGGCCTCCACCTTTGAGCAGAACTTTTGAGATCCAAGTGTCCTTCTTCTACAGGCTTTCTTTGTCCTCTAGCCTTGTCTTGAATAAACACTCACTAAGCAAAATCCCTGTGCGACAGGGAGGGAGGGCCAGCCTGTCCTTTGTGCCCCCTGAGATGCCATCCACCTCAGTGCATGCTCAGCTGTGAAAGACTCAGCTAGTTTCTTCTTTTCCCTGAAAACTCACTGACTGTGTGGTAGGCTGGTGCTGCTGATCCTTGCCCACAGGGAATGAAGTGTTCCTCATTTGGCTTACCTTGGACAGACAGGTTTCTTACTATAATTTAGCAATTCAGTCTGTTTGCTTCTAAACAGCTCTTTGATATGTTTAAAGAAAATAAGAGTTTAAACTGAATCCAATGCTGTAGTATTTTTATAGTAGAAACAATGGTCTTTTGTGATGTTTGCAACTGGAACTCTGAGCACCCACGTAGAATTCCTTTGTGTGTCTCCCTCTTATAATACATACTGGAATAAATTGAGTGGACAGAATTGGGGAATAACTGTGTGTGTGTGTGTGTGTGTGTGTGTGTGTGTGTGTGTGTGTGTGTGTGTGTGTGCATAGCTAGCAAGTCAGCTAAAGGTTAATAGTGAGAATCATCTCAGTAACAGAATCTGGACTGCATTTAGGCCAGTTCAGATCTTCATATTGAACTGAGTTCCTGAGCTAATGTCAACATTGGATTTCACAGCTAGGTCTAAGTTAGCACCTCTCTTCCTTCTCTGGCAATATAGAAGACAGTCTGGGAGCTATAGCTGCTGCTGCACAGCATCTGGAAAGAATAGTAAGAGAATTTTTATGCCACCTGTTACAACATGGGAGGAGATTAGAATTCAAACTTTGAAGTTGTTTCTACTGAATGCATATTGCTTTTGCTTTTTTTGTAAAGTAAAAAGATTGTAAATCAAACCATTGTAAGCTTCTAGAAATATGGTCTGACAAGTTTAGTTTCTTTTCCTTAAAGAAACATGGGCTGTGTTATATCTTTGCTTCACAAGTACAAGGCCCTGGGTGCTCATGTACACACACACACACACAGACACACACACACAGAGAAATGTACAAACACATGTATACACACAGATCCCAAGTGTGCTTCTTTTGCAGAATGACTGGTCTTCTCACCCTTGTCAGTAACCAGTTGACCATAGACTCATGATTTGCTTTCTAGGCTGTCAATGTCATTCCATTTGTCTGTATCTCTGTCCTTATGTCAGTACCACATTTTTTGCTTGCTCGCTCTTTGAATTCATTTTTGTACTTGGGACAGACAAGTCTACCAACATTTTCCCTCTTTAAGATTGATTTGTTACTTGAGGCTTCTTCCAGTTTCATATGAATTTGAGGATTGGCTTTCCCATTTCTATAGCTTGTTGTTCTTTACTGGTGTGTAATATATATGGTGTGAATTGAAGTCACTGGTTGGTTCAGTCTCTATTGAGTACATTCTCCTATTGATGGAGAATGATGTATGCATACGCTCAATTTTTAAATGTTTCTTTCTTGCGTTCATGGGGGATTTAGACATTTGTTTTGTCAAGCTCACTTTCAATGAATATATTCTTCAAAAGCATTTGTTGCTAAGGAAACAGGCTTTTTGGCCACATGTTTTACAGACCATCTTTAGAAAATGATGTATTTTCTAGGCATTGTATTCATTGTTCATGATTTATATATGTTTAAAAAGAAAAATCACAGCACTCATAAACTGTTTTGCAAATAATTTGCCCTTTTTGTTCCCAGGTGCCCTTTTTGTCTCCTTTGGAAGGTCATATTTGTTTAAAAATAAACTGTCAAGTGAATTCAAGTGTTGAAGAAAAAGGTTTTCTAGTGAGTAACATCAGTTAATCTTTATTTGCATTTTTCCATTTTATGAAATGTGGACACTTGGTCTTCCATGGGAGGGAGAGCCTGTGTGATTAAGTGATAAATCTGCTCAACAAAGACTTGTTGCATGTCTTCTATATGCAAGTCACTGTGCTGGGTTGGCTATGGACAGACAGCTCTGGGATTCATAAAATCCAATCAGTAAAGGAATAAAGATACAAAGTTAAGAAAAGGGTCACATTTATTGGACACTTTATTGGAAAGAAAGAAAAAGAAAGGACAGCTACCCTCTTAAGTCAGAGTAGAGGGCTCTGGAAAGATGGAGGACCTGAGGGCCCTTTGTTCTCCATTGTTTCCATTGGGTGCTAGGGTCCTCCCCCTGCTGAGGGTGTGTCATAGGCTGATTGGTTTCCTGGGATGTCGTAGTGCGATCCCAGGCCCCAAGACTCCTAACTCCCTGCACCATCATCTACATCTGTGTGCACATTCTCTTTTTTTTTTTTGAGTCAGGTCTTGCTTTGTAGTTCAGGCTGGTTCTGAACTCAGTCTTGAGCTCAGCAATCCTCCTATCTCTGCCTCCCAAGTGCTGGGATTACAGGCATGAGCCACCATACCCGGCATTGTGGTGTATGTTACTAATTGCTGGTGAGTGTGAATCACCGCACCCAGCATTGTTGTATGTGGTTACCTGGGATTAAACCTAGGCCCTTGTGCTTGCAAGGCAGGCACCCAAACCACTGAGCTAAATCCCTAGCCCAGTAGGTGCACATTCTTAAGTGGTCTTTATTTGACTTCCTTTGTCTTTTTATATTGTATCTGTAGAATTTATGGGTTGGTTAAAATTGATGTTACATACAAGGCAGGCTATTAAGGAAAGGGAGACATAATGAGAGTATATACAGTGGTACCTCAGCTCATGATTTAATTTGTTTCACGACTGGAAAAGAGGGCTGTAGTTGTTTTGGTGAACCAGGGCACCATACCGTATGCTGAATAGAGAGCTTTCTTGTAAGTGGCCACCCCTTGTCTCCTTTGGAAGGTGGAGAGGAGTGGCTAGACTGACTTGGTCAGGGTGTGGCTTATCAGCTTTCTCCTGTTATGTTAACTGCTCCATCAGGAGAGTTTTAGGTTCTGGTCAAGATTGCCTCATGAGGCCTTCCCAGTTTACACTGTACTGGAATAGGATAAGGATCAAAAGATCATCCTTCCACCCAAGAGCTTTTACTCCCAGGGAGAAGCAACAGTGAGGCAGAGAGCACAGTGGAGCTCTGCCGTAGGCAGGAGCATGGGATGGACACAGGTCAGGGCATGAAACCCATTCTGAGTGCACTGGGGAGGCCGGAGGGAGCCGTGACTGGAGATGCTGGGGGACAGAAGGCTCTGGGTGACTGCGGGGAACATGTAAGGGCCTGTACTTCCCTCCCGGGGCCCACCCACGCTGGAAGAAAGGAGTGACCTGCCGGGACAATGGCAGGTGTCTCAGATCGCTGGAGCTTAGCATTGGAGTATGTTTGTGGGAGGGTTGTAAGGAAGGTGATTGGGGAGGAGAGTGTGGTTAGGCGAATGGGCCACATGGTCAAGATGCCTTTGTTGCACCTTGGCTTCAGTCTGAAGCTGCTTCGTCACTCACGGGATTATAAGCTTGGGTTTGGACAAGTCGTTTTGACTGGCAGGTACACTGTAGATTGGAGAGTAGTAGCCCCAAAGACCTAGTTGGAGACAGTTGTTCCAAGGGAAGGTGGCTCTGCAAGGTTTTGGAGAGAGGAAGGAGGAGGCGCAGACCCGATCTGACTGAAGGACTCCTTCCGCTTGGGGGAAATGAACATCCGGATGGTGCCCAGGACCCTTGCTCAAGGCAATAGAATGTCTGCTGCGCTGGGAAGTGGTGTCCCCGCCTCTCAGCAGGTTATTGTGAGAAGGGTGAGCAGCATTGTTGATAGAGTTCACCAAGAGGACCTATGAGCCTATGGATTGGATTTTATCTTCAGCCTGTAACATGTTTTACGAGCCAAAGAGGAGGGTGTGATACTTAGAGCTGTCTGTAGAGCAAAAGGATTTTGTCACATTTTATTAAGATGGGAGGCATTTGAGATGGTGTCTTCTAAGGTAATCAGAGAGACAGAAGATAGAGAGAGAGAGAGAGAGAGAGGCCAAAGGAGTCTGCACTAGAATAATCACTGAGCGGGGCCCAGAGAGGGAGAGACGTGAGCCCCAGCTCTGGCTCCCCGGATCTTCACAGAACACCTGCCATCTTCCCTCTGTCAGAGGGGAGAAGGGGATGTGGACTGTACAGATGGTGGCGGTTATGGGAGATTCTAGCTGCCCCTCTCTCTGACTCGAGATCTGGGGGCAGGGATGCAGCAGGTCAGTGTGCAGTTGCTGTGAAAGGTCCGAAGGGAGGGCTGAACAGTGGGAAAAGCCTGCCCGGCCCAGGTAACCAAGACTTCTGACCATGCTGCAGTCTTTCTTAGCTGTGTACATATTAATCCAGCAGGTGGCACTAAATATTCTTGGAAAAGTTTTTCGTGGTTTTTTTTTAAATTCCTGACTTGAAAGCTGTGTTTACTTTGACATTTTCATTTAATGTAAATATTATCATATTTCATTGTAGATGCCTGTAGTAACTGATAGGCCTTGTAGGAGCCAGTTCATTCACAGCCATTCCCTGACATACTCAGTTTTTGAGCTGTCCTCTAGTTAGATGCAGTCAGATTTATTCTGTCATGGATCCTAAAGCCCACTTCTACTACATCACCCAGAAATGCGAGGAAGAGCGTAGGACTCCCCTGCATGTCCTCTGTCCCTTCCTGTCGAGCCAGGGCAGCTTCGAGGAGGAAGCCTGACCCTTGAGAGACTTGTACCTCGTTCTAAATCTGTCCTGGCCTAGCTCAGCTCGGATTGGTGAAGAGCAGGGCAAGGGAGTTCTGTCTGTGACTGTCCTCACTTAATCCTCCAGCCCTCAGCCCTCGGATGAAAAGGCCGCGATTCCTTCCTGTCTGAAAACAGAAGGATATGACAGTAGCTATTGTCGTTCTCATCAGCATCTTCTTTGGCTACCATTGTTTGTGGGATGTAAAAGTTGAATGTAGACACAGGAGGGAGCTGGAGAGCCATCTGTACTAACTCCACGCCTGAGAGTGAAGTAAGATTCCTGCTCTCCTTCCTGGGCTGCAAGCCCTGGTGCCCAGCAAAGCACGTCTTAGTGGAAAGAGTGACCTAGGGGAGTGGAAGGGCAGGGCAGGGGCTCTGCCTGGAGCAGGCTATTGAATCAGCTAATAAACCTGTGGTCCAGTCTAGCATGAAACACCTCTCCTGCCAGGACCCCCCCATACTGCTTTCCTCATTTAAGCCACCTTTGGGAGCATTCTCAATTAAGAAATTGAGAAGAGTGTATATTGTACTGCCACAGGATTGTGAAGATTAGCTGAGGTAATTTAAAAAATATATTCATTGGGGTGCATCTCACAGAAGCCACCACTAATAGCATTAGTTCTGATTAGCTACCCAACTGTCAGAAGGAAATGCTGTAACTGAAAGGTGAAAATTTGAACACAAAGATGCCTCCTGTCCATTGAAGCCCAGGGCAACATCCTGGGCCCTGTGGATGACGTGGGGCTGCTGACTCCTTGTTGGTGGCTGCCTTGGTCCTCAGCAGGAGCTGAGCATTTGTAACAGACCCTGGGGCTCTTTGCCTGGAGTACTCTCGGCCCTCAAAGGAGGAGGATTGCCAGACCATGACCTACCTGGTCACTAACATTTTTTCCTTTGCTTTGTTCCCTAACAAAAGTTAATAAAGAAAAATGATTTTAATTAAAAGTAGGGTTTATATAAATTAGAGCTCTTTTGTGAATACAGCTACAAAACAGCAGATAGAGAAAAAAAGACAGCCTCAACTTCCACAGCTGACTGTGCAGAAGCAGTTCCTTGGAGGACAGCTCAGCTGTGGGTCTGAGTGCAGACCCGTGTGTGGCCGCAGCGCCTCCACCTCCCTACAGAATGTCCCTTGCGCTCTGGAGGTGAGGCTGGCTCAGTGCCTGATGGCAGGGTGACGCTACTTCCCGCAGGGCTGCGCATCATGAGCCAGCTCTTTTCTAGCCCTCCTGGGAAATTTTGTTCTCTTGAATATAAATTAAATGCCAGTGTTTTGGAGCAGGATAGTTCTAGCTTAATATTGTCATGAGTTTTTTAATATGTAAGATATAATGCTCATCTCCTTTTCTCTCCAGTTCCTGAGGAGCTAACTAACCCCCTTTCCTTACGGAGTATTTGGTTAGGGAAATTAGACAAAGTTGTTTCTGAAAATTAGACAAAGATATTTATTTGGGATAAGGTCTGGGTGACCTTAAATGTTTATAGATGTTATAGCCTGTGATCCAAATGATCAGTGATTGTAACTGCATTGTAAAATTTGTATAGATTTTGACATGGGTTATGACAGCATACAGAAGCCTACCATATAGAATCAGTCATTCACTGTTAAGAAATTTTCTTCGAGTTTCTAAAGTAAGCATTACAATTGACTTTTGCAGACTATATTTGAAGATGTTAGTGGCTTTGGTGCCTGGCATAGAAGATGGTGTGTTCTTTCTGGAAACTGTATCTCCTACTGGACCTATCCAGACGATGAGCGGCGGAAGGTAATATTTTAATTTTTTTTCGGTAATGGGAATCAAACTCAGGACCTTGCACTTGCCAGGCAGGTGCTGTGCTGCTGAGCTATATCCTGGACTGGGCAGAAGGTAGTTTAAATAGTACTGCTCTGTGAGGAA
Organism: Petromus typicus; assembly: GCA_004026965.1. Lineage (NCBI taxonomy): Eukaryota > Metazoa > Chordata > Mammalia > Rodentia > Petromuridae > Petromus > Petromus typicus. The sequence continues at coordinate 60,856 of PVIR01003276.1, forward strand.
AGGTCTAGGAGATTGCATGTGGTGTCCCTCTGCTCCCCCAGCCCAGATTCTGCATTTCACATACTTGCTGATCTGTTAAATGTTCTGACTGCAGATGTGTCTGTGCATGTGTGTATGCGTGTGTGCAGGTGTGCATGTATGTGTTTAAAAAACAGAAGGAGACAGAGAATGTTATCCTGCTCATTCCTTATGAGCTGGCCACCCCTAAAACACCTTACGGTGTATATTTTCTTTGCCTTTGGAATGATTTGTAGACACTTTAATTTGGAAATTTGGAAATTCATTAAGTTCAACTTTATATTTTATTAGCTAATTGATTTACTATGACCGTGATAAAGCGGGAATGAAAACCCACAATTGGCTTTGGATTTGTTTCTAAAACTTAATATTGTGATTTTGTCTAATAAATTATCCCTCATTTAAAAAAAATTTAGTATCATCACTTGAGTAAGGTTATTTATTAGCCCTAAACTAGAGACTAGAAGTAAGCAGAATTAAGAAGCAAAATCATCCATAACAGATAATTACTGCTCATATTTTGGTTGTATATCTTTTTAAACTTAAAAAATATATACTATGCAATAATAATTACAATAATGTTTTAGAAACTAAAAGCAGCACTTTGAAAGTTTTTTCCTCTTTATGCTGGGATTGAGCCCAGAGCCCTTTTCTCCTGCTTCTAACCTACATCCCAACCCGGAGCACCATCTTCATCTCTGTTTTTTACTTAGCCTGGTGATCCATTTTTGGAAAGCCCATAACAGGGGACCATAATTTAATGTGTCCTCTAAGTAACTTTTGTGCAAACATTCAAAAAATTTTAATCTTAGGCATAAAGGGCCCATGATATATCCTGGCATCTTTCAGTGTCAATGAAAATACATGTATAATGTTGTGTTTATTAGTTGTTAAATAGCATTACACTACAGTCATTAAAATTACTGATATTTTAAAAAATATAGCTAGGTTTGGTGGTACTTGCTGTAATTTTAGCACTCAGAATGCTGAGGCAGGAGGATCATGAGTTTGAGGTTAGACCAGACTACACTGTAAGTCTTTCTCAAAAAAAAAAAATAAATAAAAAGAAGTGAAATGTTTAAGACATTTAAACAGACATAAAAAAATAATTTATGACCTATGTTATCAGACCAGTGGATGTTCCCCATATAGTTCTTCACATAAATGATCCCTGTGCTAAACCAACTTATTGTTCCTATGCACTGCTTAAGATTTTTATTTTGTATACTATGTTATTGCAATTGTACATTTTTAAACATACAAGTCACATCGTATATTGTTTACCTCTTTTCTCTATAGTATAGTATTCCTTTATAAGGCCTTACCACAATTGATTTATTCCTTTTCCCTTTTGTGGATACTTAATTATTTTCAGACTGGTGCTGTTATAAACAGTGCTGCTGGATTTGACTTCTTAGATACATCAATGGACATTCTTTCTTGTGTTTTACCTAGTAGCAGAATTGCTGAGTGCAGGATTTGATATTTTCAGCTTCACTAGATTTTTTTTCAAATGATTCTTAAAAATGATTGTACAATTTTCTGTTCCCACCAGGAATATGTAGGTATTCCTGCTCCCAGTAACACTTGATAGCTGGCCTTTTAACATTTGGTCAATATGAGAGATGTTTCCTCACTGCTGTTTTTCTTTGGTATCTCCCTGATTACCAGAGCAGGATCTTTTCTTGTCCATTTATATTCTTTCTTCTATTAGTCAATTTTCCCTACTTTTCTGTCTTTTGGTAAATTATAATATTTCTGTAGTCTTTGACTAGACATATCTTTTAGCTTTAAGGAGTATTTGTATGAACAGAGCATTAAAGAAATCAGCTCTGTCAATTTATTGCATTATTTTTGTTTTTCTGAGTCTTAAGAAAACTGGTAGGTGCTTATAATCCCAGCCCTTGGGACGCTGAGGCAGGAGGATTAGCAAAAGTTTGAGGCCAGTCTGGGCTATATAGCTAGACTCTGTCTCCCAAAACCTAACAACAAAAAGCAAAAGACAGATTGGTTGATTGATTCTTACTCTACTGTTGAAGATTTCTCGTAAGCCACGTGTGTGGCTCACTCCTATTATCCCAACACTCAGGAATCTCAGGCACCAGGATGACCATGAGTTCAAGGCCAGCCCTGAGCTACATAGTGAAATTCTGTCTCCAAAAAACCAAATAAACAAAAAATAATTTATTTCATATCCCCTTCCAACGTCATAAAGTTTATAGTTTGCATTTAATTTCTCTCAAATTGATGTATTTTTCTGGACAGCCAGTTGCACCAATGTTGTTGAATGGTCCCTTCTCCCCACACTGGATCATAGTGCCATTTCTGGTGTGTACGAAGATACTCGTTGTATGTATGTGGATAAATGGCATTGGTGTCATTTTAGGGTTTCCGTGCTGTTTCCTTTGATTTGTTTCTCTACCCCAATCTTAATCATCATAGCTTGAAAATAGATCTTAATGCGCAGTATGGCATCTCTTCTGGTTTGTTATTCAGTAATGTATCATTTTCGCTTTGTACATACATGTGCAAGAACAAACACACAAATATTGCATAATTTTACCTTTTATAGTTAAAAATATTCAAATGGTTACAAAATAAATGAGAAATAGTATAAAGAATTCCTGGCTCCAGAAAATATTCTGTGTTTTGTTCATGTTTCTACGTCACACAAACCTTTTGTTCTTACTGTTTTGCTGGGGGTATTATTATTATTATTATTATTTTTTTGAGACAGGGTCTCGCTTTGTAGTTCAGGCTGGCCCTGAGCTCAGCCTCAAACTCATATCACAGCAATCCTCGTGCCTCTGCCTCCCGAGTGCTGGGATAACAGGCGTGAGCCACCACGCCCGGCGCTGTGGTATGTGGTACTGGTTGCTGGTGGGTGTGAGTCTCCATGCCCAGTATTGTTATGTGGTTGCCAGAGAATCGAACCCGGGTCCTTGCACTTGCAAGACAGGCATCAGAACCACTGAGCTAACTCCTCAGCCCATGCTGGGGGTATTTTAAAGTATTTGTCAGACTTGATGTTACATCATTTCACCCATTGGAGTCCAGGCTGTGGTTTCCTAGTGTTGGCCAAAGGGAAGCCAGGATTTCAGACTGGCTTACTGTTGTGCGTTCTCACTTCCTCAGTGATTTTGCCCTTGATGGGTTTTTCTATTGTATGAATTTGTATTAGTTATCCAGCATTTGAAGAGTTACATAATGGGAGGTCTTTCAGACTGTTTAGTCTGTCATATATACTTGAAGAAAATATCATAATTTTTCAAAGATTTTATCTGTTTATTTGGGCTTTTGTTGGACAGGATCTTGCTATGTAGTTTAGGCTGGCCTTGAACTCAGTGTGTAGCCCAAATTGGCCTCAAACTTGCACCAGTTCTCCTACCTCAGCCTCCAAGTTTTGGCTGAGATTATAGCCATGTGCCATCATGCTGGTCAGCAACATAAAAGAATAAGGTTTTTGAGTTTGTTGAGACAGAGTCTCACTGTGTAGCTCAAGTTGACTTGAACTCACTCAGTAGTCCAGGCTGGCCTCGAACTCACTCCTGTTGATCCTCGTACTTCACCAAATGCTGGGATTGTAGATATGTACCATGGTGCCTGGCAACATAAAATCATTATTTAGATAGTCCCCTATGGCTGTCATTTCATTTGTTTCAAATTTTTATGATTAAGAAAAATGGTGATTATATGTGTCTTTGTGTGATGATGATGATGATGATGATATGCTTTTAGATGGGACTGAGGATTCACACTGATCAACATCCTCAGCCTCTTTTTATTTTTTATTTTGCACTTATCCCAGTAGAATATAACACTTTCTGTCACTCTCCAACCAATCTGTGTACTGTTGTATACAGACTTAGCCAGTGTAAGGATTTAAAATGTTACATTTTAATTTCTCTTTTTAATTGCTAACAGAGTTGACAGTTTTATTGGCTTTATAAATTATTTCTGTCCAAATACAAATAAAGTATTTGTACCCTTTTCCAGGGCCATTTGGTCTAATGAATTTTTATCTCCCCTTTGGCTCATGCAGCATAGAAATTACAGGGTACCCAAAGCTACAAGGCAATTGTTTGGCCGTATCTTTTAGAGATTACATAAAAAATATTTACACACAAATACAATAACTATTTCTGCTTATTGAAAGGGAAGTGTGTTTATTGAAAGGGAGAGTGAAGAATAGATAAGAGGTAGCTGAATGTGTGTTTCTGATTGTTGATGCTGGGTAAGGTTCTTGTGAGTGCAGTGTACTGTTGTATTTAAAGTTTTCCACATCCACAATAGCATTTTTGTTTGTTTGTTGTTTCTTTGTTTTAGTTGTGCAGGATACTTGATAAGAATCATCACTTGATTTTTTTTGTTTCTATTTTTATGGTTAGCAAAAGATAGTAATAAATATTGAATATGTTTCTTTCAGGCCAGTGTAACTCAGTGTTAACTTTTGTTTAAAAATCTTTAGTTTTAATTATAATCGACAAATAATAATTTAGTATTTGTACAAGGTACAAGACAGTGTTTCAATGCGTATAATTGTACTGCGCTGTACTGCTTACTGAACCACCACTGTGGATTGACTTAGTTGAGCTGATTACTTACTGTTGTTTCAAATTCTTATTATTTTCTTGTGGTGGGAACATTAAAGATCCCCTCTTAGCTGTTCTGAAATAAATATTTGTATTAATGGTAGTCACTGTCCCGTGTAGCAGCACTCTCCCCTCATGGAGACTTTGCCTTTGTTCCTGCTCACCACATCTCTGCTTCCTTTCCCCTTTGTCTGCCTCTGGTGACCCCTGTTCCATCCTGTACTTCTGTAAATTTGACTTTCTGAAATTCTACACCTAAATGAGGTCCCCTGGTATATGTTTCTTACTTTCTCTGTGACTTGTTTGACTCAGTTCATCCAGACAGTCACACAAGTGACAGAGTCCCACCCCTACTCCGTGTTACTCAGTCATTCTTCTGTTGTGGGCACTGATTGATCCTGCAATCTCAGGGAGTGCCGACATCTCTTCAACATACTGATTTTTACATCTTTGGGTGTATACCAGTTGTGGGATTGCTAGAGCATATCATAATGTTTTTCTTTAAATGTTCTTAAATTTTGAGATAGGGTCTCACTAAGTTATCCAGGGTACCCTTGAACCCTTGACCCTCCTGCTTCAACTAACTGAGTAGCTGGGAGTGTAGATGTGCACTACTGTACTTGGTGATTTTTAGTTTTAATTTGTATAAACCCACCCACTATGTAATGCTTAGTTTGGTTTATTTTCTATTAGCATTTTTATTTATTTATTTTAAAAATTCTTTTTTTTTTTTTTTTTAGGTTTTTTGAGACAGGGTCTCGCTTTGTAGTTCAGGCTGGCCCTGAGCTCAGCCTCCAACTCACATCACAGCAATCCTCTTGCCTCTGCCTCCCGAGTGATGGGATTACAGGGTGAGCCACCACGCCCGGCACTGTGGTGTGTGGTACTGATTGCTGCTGGGTGTGAGTCTCCACGCCCAGTATTGTATGTGGTTACCAGGGATTGAACCGGGTCCTTGTGCTTGCAAGACAGGCACTAGAACCACTGAGCTAAATCCCCGGCCCATATTTTAAAAATTCTTATTAGTAATGTTTGCAGTACATAATGATCCCATCCATCCTGGGGAGTTGGCCCATAGAAATACCACGTCTTGATTCTTTTTACTTCCTCCTTCCCATTTCTCCCTCCCATTTTCTACTAATATTTTAAAATTTTGTTTTAAGAATCCCATAGGAAGGATAAACCTGGCCAATTGTACCAGCCGTCAGATAGAACCAGCCAACAGAGAATTTTGTGCACGACGCAACACTTTTGAACTAATTACCGTCCGACCACAGAGAGAAGATGATCGGGAGACTCTTGTCAGCCAGTGCAGGGACACACTCTGTGTCACCAAGTATGTATTTCCCTGCTAATCTTTGTGTTAACTACATCATCAGTTGCTCATTACTGTTTTTTTGGGGGCGGAGGAGTATTGAGGATTGAACTCAGGATCTTGCACTTGCCAGGCAGGCACAGTGCCATGGAGCTACATCCCTGGCCCCCTGTTATTTTCTCATGACTATGAGAATCATCACATATGGTCCCTGACTTGAGCAGGGAGCGACTGTCACACTGCAGTGAGAGCAGTGTATAAATTCATAGCTCTGAGCTGAATGTGTTGTCCAGGTTATGTTACATCCGTCCCTGCTCCCACAGGCACAGTGCAGCGTTTTCAAGGCAGCCAGTCAGTCGGAATCTGAGGGCTGAGCTCAAATGATTTCATGTGCAGCTGAAGTCTAGCATTATCCATGGATCACACAGCTTTCCTTTACAGAGAAACCCTTCATTTTGTAACGCGACATGGTTTTCACTCTATAAAGTTCTAGCTGGAGATTAACCAAAGAAATTCTGAGAATGCCACTTTTTATTGCTGTTAATTTTGAGCTTAAATACAAAAAAAAATTACTGAGGGACTGACATAGGTTCTTTTACTCCAGGTAGTAAGAAGAAACTTGAAGGGCAACTTCAATGTACAGACTTAGGATTGGGCACAACAGATGGAATCTGATACAGTCTGTTATTCATCAGGCAGGAACGATGCAGGCAGGGAGGCGGGCACAGCTAGCTCCATGGTTTCTAGTGGAAGCACATTAGAGAGCTATGTCCAAGAGACACTAACCAAAGTAGAAGAGTTGTCCAGAGACTGCCAGTGCGTTTTAAAATAACTGGAGCACACGTTCTTTGGAGAGTCTCGGTGTGTAGGTTACTTTCATATTTGTTCATCTTCTTTCTTCTAGTCTTTTCCTCAAAAGACCTTTTACATGCAGCAGTAGTATCAGACAGGACAGGAGACACGAAGCGGGATGACAGTCATTTTGCTTCATAATCACCCTGTTTGTGACCTACAAGAGGACCAACCAGAGCACTAAACAGTTCCTGGCCACAGCAGCCCCCTTCTTGCCTTGTAACATTATCATAGTTTTCATATAATACTGTCCCTGCTGCAGAAGCCCTCCTGGACTTCTCCGGGGCCTCTCCCCTGGCAGAAGGGGTGAAATCATGTGTTGCTCTAATCACCCTGCCCTTAATTTCTGTGTAGCTTTCCTTATAGTATCGCCATCGCCCAGGAGTGTGCACCTTTGCCCAAGTGCATCCTGGGAGCCTCCTATCCCTGGTGCAGTCCTGTGTCTTCAGCTTTGCTAGGGGCTCTGAAAGTTATTTCACAACTGTATAAACATTCTGCATCTCCCTTGCCTTCATGATCTGTTAGGGTCTTCTAAACCTCAACTTTTAATCTAAATGTAATGTATATCGCCGTCCTTCCTACTCACCCAGCTTCAATACAAAAGATTTCTCTTTTGGTCCATATTGCCCACTTCAAAATAGACGCTACTCCTATGAACTTGAGATGCGTTAACAGCTGGGAGCCAGGATTCTGTAGTGTGGCTTTGAAGTCGACAGACCTAAGGTTTTTTGCTTTATCTGTTTTAGTGCTGGGCACTGGACCCACGAGCTGGTACATAAGATGGTGCTTTATCTCCCCTAGTCCAGTAGGCCTCGATTTAGTCCCAGTTCAGTAACTTAACCAAATATAACCACGCCCAAACACTTATATCTGCTGGCCCTCTAAATTCTGTGTCAGAAGGAAGAAAATAAATGTCACAGTGTGATGAAGGACTCCAGAGTAGACACTCAGTGCAGTGGCAGCACATGCATGAGCCTGGCCAACAGTCACGGCTGCACCTATGATGAATCTTCTCCTTACCAACCGAGAGGAGATGGTAAAGGCAGGAGGGGCTGTAAAAATGTAGAATTAACATAAGACCAGAACCTCCCGGGCACGGTGGCACTAGCTTTCTGGGACACTGAGGCAGAACATCAGAAGTTTTTCCCCAGCCTGGTCAATTTAGCAACTCCATGAGACCCTGTCCTAGAGTAATAAGGGCTGGGAATGTAGCTCAGAGGAAGGCACTGGGGATAGTCCCCAGGGCACAGAAAGGAATGACAAACCAAACAAAACCCCTCCTCACAGCTGGCTCTTCTTTTGGTCTGAAGGACTGAAGATGTCTTCCCTTCTCCCCCTGCCCACCACCAACTCATTGTTCTTTGCATCTGTAGCTGCCTGAGGAAGAGACTGCTAATATGTCAGAGGTTGTTGGGGCCTCAAGATAATTTGTCATAAATCCCATGTTCAGCCAGCATGCCTGGGCAGAAGTAATAGGGAACAAAGTAGAGCAGAATTAGCTGTAGGGCCATTGAGGCCCCTGAGCCTGCATACCTGGCACCTGTGCAACCCCTCACCTTCTCTGACTGGAAGCATCGCTTACAGAATGGAACAAACCAGGTGTTATGAATTACCAGCCAAATGGGAGCATTTGTATCCTGTTGAGCTTGGAGAAACACCTCGCTTCTTGGCCCTCAGCTCCACCAAAAGCCGGTCAAGGTGACTCTTCCCACCAGCTCGTGTCGACACTGGCCCCCGAGGTTAGGAGAGAGCATGACCTGCTTTGTGTTCCCCTAGGAACTGGCTCTCTGCGGACACGAAGGAGGAGCGGGATCTCTGGATGCAGAAACTCAACCAGGTTCTGGTGGATCTTCGCCTCTGGCAACCTGATGCTTGCTACCAGCCAATTGGAAAGCCGTGAACTGCAAGGATTTCCATATTGTACGGAGGGAGACTTTTTTGTGCTATGTCATAAAGGTATCTTAAGAAAATATACTTTAGAGCATCAGATTTACTGATTGCATTTTGTGCTTTAAATAGGAAAGGGTTTGTGCAAATATTCACTACATATTATGCATTATTTATGTCTTTTGTATGTAAAACTTCAACTGCTTTCTGTCGTTCATAAATGTTTGGAAATCAGTTTGTTATAGTTGTTGCTAAATCTAAATTTAAGTCTTATTTTCTGAGGAATATAATTGTCCAGTTGTTGACAAGATATTTTTGTAATAGTATGAAACTCTGAGTGGTTTTGTTGGAGCCGTGGTCTCAAAGCAAGGTCTTCTAGGACTAGAGTCACACGCCGCAGGTTTCTCAGCCTTCATAGGTTTTTAGAAAGTTTATAGCCATCTCCTCATCAGTGATTTGTTAATACAGTTCTGAAAAAAAATTCTGAGGGGACCTAGGAACATTTTTAGTAATGGAGATGAGCACTTTTCAAATAGCAAAACTTAGAGCTTGAGGCCACTTTGAAAAGAGATGTAGATGGGTGACCTTGTGAGATATGGGGCCAAATATTTTCTGTAGGAGAGTTAATCACATGGTTTACATGTAGTCAGTTACATATGCAGAGTGCTGCACATCTTCACAGAGTTCACGCTTTATTTCAGTAATTATCTTTGTCATCTAGCATACAGACTCCCAAACATTAGTATATAAATTCTTTGTGTCCCTGTAACAGAACAAATGTAAATTGAATAATACTTATATTAAAAGAAGTAAACTTTTACCAAGCTGCTACACAATAATACTTTGCTTGCCAAAGTTCTTATCTTTTCTTTTATATCTGTCTATGACAGTGTCTAGCAACCCATTTTGAAATCATTCTGAAAATGCTAAGTCATGTATTACCTTTAAAAGCCTAATACTTTTTGTTGTTATAAAATATTTGTAAAGCATAGTCTCAACTTTTAAGTATACTCTAATTTTTTCTGAATTGTTAATTTCACTTAAAACACTAAATTCTGTCACGTCCTGTTTTCTTTTTGCATTCAAATGCTTTTATATGTATATTATAAAAATATATTTTATGACTTTACTGAAATAAACACTTGTCCATGGTTTATGGCATCAGTTATTTAAGAGAAGCTGTGTGTGGCATGGGTGCTTTACAGCCCCAGTTCCAGACTTCCTGAGGGAATCGTCCTGACAGGATCTCGCGCCTCTGCTCTGCTCTCCCTCCACAGTGCAACTTGCTCTGTGTGTCCTCAGCGGAGCTGTAAGGCGTATGTGCAGACGAATCGTCCGGTAGTTGAGGATGCGCCATGTGGTTCTCGGGCATCTCGCAGAGGTGTCTGTGTGTGTGTAACATCACCAGCTGTAAGAGGAAACGGGTTTGATTGGACAGATGAGAAGGTCCCTGGTACTTCTTGATAGACGTGTAGTTAGTTTGGAATTTGCGTAATATATCAAGGTACAAAATTTAAGAGGCACAAAAAAAGTTAAGGTGAAAAGTTTGTCTTTGTCATAAGCACGTGAAGCAGTTTTTATGTGTCTTCCCAGAGACAAACTATGCATGTTACTTTGAATTCTACATATATTATTCACTTTAATGTAAAGAAAAAAAAGTAAAAGAGCATCTCTTAGAGGTCATTCTAGTTAGTATATTAGAGTCTGTATATAAAGCTCAGTTTCAGAAGTTTAGGTCAAGGTGTTGTGGAACTTCAAGTTGGCGATACCCCATCAAACAGTGCAAAATATTGTTGTGGTGATTTCACTGACATCTGCCTCATGGGGCTTTGCTGGATCTGTTAGAGTGGATAAGTCACACAGACAATAAAATATGGAGAAAGAAGAAGTAATAAAAGGAGCACTGTTCTCCAGAGTGAAGTAAAATAATGTGGTTAACAGGTGTCTTGTGTGCAAGAACAGTGGAGACTTTAACAAGAGCTTTGGATCTGACTGAAATCATAGGCAGATGAATGAAAGGATGGATTCACATGTGCAGCAATCAACTGAGCACAAATAAAAATTAGGTTACAGTACAACCCATGGAGGAAAAGTGATGGATTTGAGTACATTAAAGAGCCCTTACAAATGTGTATAGACAGAGATAAAACAAGCAGCAGGTGAATGGATGGGTAAAACATAGAAGATCCTGTGAGTGGCTGTCCTATTTTAATATCTGCCATGTAGTGTTATCTTCAGTTTGTACATTCTCATGTGATCTCCAAATGACCTTGTAAAATCAGCGCTGAACCTAAAACTTGGGTAACATTTTTGAGGCCACAGTTAGCAAGTAACAGACCAGGATATAAACTCAACGCTATTCCAGAATCCACATATTTCACTGTTACACTGTGGTATTTCTCAGATTAATTAACAAAAGTATTTTGACTGAGAGGTAAATAACAATAGCATGAATTACACATATACAGATCCATAGCTAAGAAACAAAAATAATACTCATTAACAAAAAATACAAAGTCAAGTACTCATGGGTTATTGGCTCACAGGCTGGTGATTAGAAACAAGTTCCACCCTTTTGGTGAGATGAGGAATAGATAGAGCCTTCTTGGACACCGGGACCTGCTAAATAAATCTCAAAATCATATTGTCCATTCTGACTTGGAGGTATCAGAAATTTTACAAGCTTTACTTAGAAATTCAAGGGCATCAAGGATCAAGGAGAGGTCTCCAACCCCCTGTGGCTGCCCAGGTCCTTGTTTTCCTGTGACACATCCCTTCCAGCCTAGAATAATAGCTCAGCTCTCAAAGGAGATGTCACTTTAACCGCAGATGTCTGGGAGGAGCTTCTAGGTGAGGAAACCTGTCCCGCCATAGTTGTAGAGCTTTTATAACTTGCAGGTCTTCTGTCAAACAACTGTGTATTTACAGCAAGCAGTCCTTAATCGGCCACATCCCACCAAGAACGTTCCACAGATAAAAGTCCTCTTGCCAAATACTAATCTTTTACCCAGAGGTCCAATTTTTAGCAGGCTTACAAGGAATTTAGGTGTGTTGTTTGTCTTCTTTCTCTAGAGGCAAAGTTTAGCTGACTCCTCTCTGCTATCCCTAGACAAACTTGCATGTGAGCAGAGAGGAACATAAAAGGGAGATCATTGCAACACAGTTTCTAAACAGGAAAAGGAGAAAGAAACTGAGAATTCATCAATAGGGAAGGAAATTAAGAACAAAAAAATCTTCAAGCACACTCACAGAAATCATGATACAAAATCCTATGTAGGGACCAAAAAGATGAGCAAGTGAGGCTCTTTCTGGGTGAGGACATGAATGTTAGTACACTGACATGGGGGAGGGGAAGATGGGGGAAGAATGTAGGGGTAAAAAGGAAACACAACACGAGGAAGGATGAATTGGTGGAGCAAGATGATGGGTGATAGAACCCAAAAGAGATGAGGTGCTGAACCCATGTCAACATTCAGCATGTGTTAAAGGTCAGATCTAGAATTTCCCCCAGAATTTCATGAGTTCATGGTATGTGTGGGGGGCAGCTTTGGGAAGATGACGTGGTCCTGCATGACTGGGCTTTTCAGCAGATTCCTCCATTCAGAGGTGATCCTGGTTAGGAGTGGGGGACTGACCGGCAAAGGAGTACTTATGTCTCTTGATGGAATGACCTGCACGTGTACATTCTTGTCCCTGGCTCCTCCCTTCTTTCTCTGTTTCTTGCTTCCCATGAGGTGAGCAGCTTTCCTCCACCAGACCCTCCCCCCATGCCGCTTCTACCTGGGAGCCAGCCCAGAACTATTCTGCCTTAACATCTAGGAGGACCAGAATTTGTGTTGTCTCTTTTCTTTCCCTGTTGGAGTGTTGGTGTCCTAGGAGGATGACCTGAGATGCTGGCAGGGAGCATGCACAGGGAAAGCCTGAATCAACCTCTTATTTAAGTTCTTGAGGGAATCATCCTGACAGGATTAGAAAGTTCCGAGTTGGGGATGGGGATTTCATTCAGTGGGTCCAGTGTCTGCCTTGCAAGCATGAGAACCTGGGTTCAATCTGCAGTTCCACATACAATAAGGTTGAGCATGATGACTCACCAGCAATCAGTACCAAATACCGCAGTGCTGGGCATGGTGACTCACACCTGTAAGGGAGGCAGAGGCAGGAGGATTACTGAATTTAAGGCTGGCCTGGGCTACATAGTGAGTTCAGGGCCAGCCTGAACTACAAAAGTGAGACCCTGATTAAAAAAAAAAACAAAACAGTTCCAAGTGTTATGTATTTTGTCCTGTGATGGGAAAACCACTGATACAGTAATTTGAGAGTTCTGAAAAAATAAATGTGTGGCCCATGTCATGCAGCCAAGCAGCTGTGGAATGAAGCTCAGGCCTGGTTCGCCTTTTTAATGAAATGTGCTGGCTTTGGGAACCCAATAGTGTCAGGGCCATCGTGTGTGGAAGCATTATATAACTGTTTCAAGACAGGGACACTATCAGCCCTCAAAGAGACTGCAAAGTCATCAAGGGCAGGGAACTCTAATCCCTGCAGGAGTTCATGCTCTCGAAAGTCTGTACCCCAGAGACACGCCCCCTTCCCATTTTCAAGTCAATGTCCAGATTTTTCAACAGAACTGAGAAAAGTTGCAAAGCATTTCAAATTACCATCATATTGGGAATATTAATATTTCAAATTAAATCTTTCCTACAGAATCTATTGAAGTGAAATTTTATCTTCTAGTATCTATTTAAAAATACATAAATTCTTTTCAGAAACTTTAGAAACTTTCGTGTCAGTTCATTTTATATTAATGCAATTTATACTTATGTTTCAGCAAGATATGTGTACAAATGAAACCATATTTTATCTTAAGAATTTAAATGTTAAAACAATTCTAGATTGAATTATTGTTATATTTATTTTTAGTTTATAATCAAGATAAAACGTTAAACATTTGTAATCCCAGCACTGAGGAGGCTGAGACAGGAGGATTGCTGTCAGTTCAAAGCCAGCCTGGGCTACATAGTGAGTTTAAGCCTAGCCTGAACCACATTGCAAGACTCTGTCTCAAAAAAATAGTTGCACACCTGAAAAAACTTATACAGTAAAAGAATATAGAAAAAAAATATATATATATGGCAGATGGAGTTTTTAGTGCATAGTTTGTGTGTTTGGGGTAAATATATATATATATCTAGAACAAGACTGAAACAAAGGGAACTTCGATACAGCTAAGACACATGATACACGGAAGTTCAAATGGTCTGCCAGAAATTATTCTTAGATAAAAGGGTAGATAGATACAATCAATATATGGTAAATGTATGTATGGAAATATTGCAGTGAGTCTCAATAATTTTCACAATTAACCTATTAATTATAATGAGTAATTATTCTAATGAGAAATTCAATTATCTTTAGCTAACATAGCAAGGGAGATATAGGCCATGCTAACATTAAAAATGAATGATAATAAGAAAAATACAGCAGGCCAAACAAGATGGGCCTTTCTTATCTGACAGTGCAAAGCTGGGACCTGTGTGGGCAGAAATGTGTTTGTGAACCAGGAAGATCTCCAGGGACCAAGGTCCTGATCCCCACTATCACCTGCGGTTTGGCCCTTTTCCTTGTGGCCCCTCCAGCTCACCTGCAGTATATGCGTGGTCTGTCTTTTAAGAAGTGTGAAAGACAGGGCTTGTCCCCATGTCTATTAAAGCTGGTAAAGCCTGTAGGGGCGGTGACCACCTGTAATCCTAGCACTTTGTTTTGTTTTGTTTTGAGACAGAGTCTCACTGTGCAGTTCAGGCTGGCCCTGAGCTCACAGTGTATCCCAGAATCGCCTCAAACTCCTGTCTCTGCCTTCCAAGTGCTGGGATTATAGGCGTGAGCCACCACGCCTGGCACTGTGGTATGTGATTGCCAAGGATTGAACTCGGGACCTTGTGCTTGCCAGGCAGACACCGGAACCACTGAGCTAAATCCCCAGCCCAATCCCAGCTCTCTGGGGAGCTGACACAGGAGGATCTGAAGATCAAGCCCAGCCTGGACAATTTAGCAAGATTTTGTGTCAAAACAAAAATTAAAAATGGCTGGGGGGGGCGGGGATTTAGCTCAGTGGTTCCAGCGCTTGTCTTGCAAGGGCAAGAACCCGAGTTTGATCCCCGGTAACCACATAACAATATTGGGTGTGGAGACTCACCTCAGCAGCAACCAGTACCACATACCTCAGTGCCGGGCGTGGTGGCTCACACCTGTAATCCCAGCACTCGGGAGGCAGAGGCAGGAGGATTGCTGTGATGTGAGTTTGAGGCTGAGCGCAGGGCCAGCCTGAACCACAAAAAAGTGAGACCCTGTCTCAAAAAAAAAAAAAAAATGGCTAGGGGTGTAGCTTCCTGAGAAGGCTCTGGTGTCCCATCCTCAGTACCATACCACAAAAAATAAAAAATGAAAATAAAACAACACACGACCCAGAACTTTCACATAGTGCTCTTCTCACATCCGTGGGCAAACCGTGCATAGTAACACTTGGTAGATGGGAAATGTAGTTTTCAGTTGTGGAAAGCAAAATGAAAATTATCTGACTTGCAAAAGAACTATTCTGCCTTAGCATCCAGGAAAACCAGAATTTGTGTTGTCTCTTTTCTTTCTGAATAGGGGTGTTGATGTTCTAGAAGGACTACCTGAGATGGTGGCAGGGAGCATGCGCAGGGACAGCCATGAGGACACCTGGGGCACACGGCTCTTGGGGATGGGAGGGCCAGAGGGTTTTGGCTGTGCCTGTCAGGCCGGCCTTCCTAGTCCACAGGCACAAGACGAACATGTCACTGGGATATTGGGCATTAGGTCCCACGGGCCTGCAGGTGAGCAGCAGAGGGGATGTGGGGGCTTCAGGCCCCAGCAAGGCCTTTCCTCCGCCACGCATGGAGGAGAAGCCTGGCTGAGGGACCACTCAGTGGTCACTCGCTGTGCCGGTTCTGCAGGCAGCGTGGCTCCTCCTTGGGCACAGCTCCCTGCCTCCCTCAGACAGCCCACATTTCCTCCACCTGGAGCCATGCAGCTGCATTTACTACCGTTGGGTTTCTGTTGACTATATTTCTCCCGTGGAGCTCAAAGTTGTGCTCTGGAAGATTTATGAACTATGAGGGTGTGATCAAGAGAAGCGGTGGATGTTTGATTTTAAAACATTTGTCTTGTAGCTCAGGGCCTATCCACGGCCACAGTGATGGGGTCTTTCCCAGGGTAGGCTTCCCGCTGTCTGTGGCTGTGAGAAAGTTCAGCGCCTCATCTGTCCTGACATCACTGGGGCTGGTCGTCCTGAGGCTCTCAGTCCCCGGCTGGCTTTTGGCTGGAAGCTGCCCTCAGAGGATGACCATGTGGGTCTCCCTGCAGGCCAGCTTCAACAGTGTGTGAGAGACAGACGTCAGACACTTCTGTGACCTGTTCTTGGATGTGACACCCATCGACTCTTCTGTGTTCTGTGCCACAGAACCAAGGCTCTGATGGAGCCATGCTCCAGGAGATGGAAGCACGGGAGACTTTTAGAAGCTGCCTCTCAATTTGATCCAAATTTTTCAAGTTTTTAAAGTAGTTTTGGCCCATGTGCTATTTCTACTTCTTAAAGAGATTTGGTACTTGAGTCATCTGTAGGAATTCAAGTATAGTTTTGAAACAAGGAGGTAACAGAAAGCCTGGGCTCCTCTTCCACTCAGAGGGTTGAATGAAGAGGAGAGACGAGAAGAGACAACTCCAGAAGAAGGAGCCCCGAGCCCACTGCGGGCACGGTTGGGCCTGGGTTCTGTTTTTGGAGATCCAACTGTCATTTTCCTCACCTAATAAAAGGCACCTGGCAGTGAGTTCAGCGGTCATATCTGTAAAATGTGATGTATATTGGAAGAAGAAGGGGCTTGAAGGAAGACTATTCCAGAGCCCAGTGTGACACTGGTCCAGAGGGGAAAGGAAGAATGGAGAGTGTTCTTTCCCTTTGTCTTTTTTATGGTCCTGGGGATTGAACCCAGGGCTTTATGCTGCAGTACAGCCCTAACTCTTTTATTTATTTATTTTATTATTTCTTAAATGTTCAGCTTGAGGCAGGGTCTCACTAAGTTGCTCAGTTGCCCAGCTTGCGATCCTCCTGTCTCAGCCTGCCAGAATGCTGGCTTTATAGGTGTGTGCTACCACGTCTAAATGACCTTTTTCTTTGCTGAGACTGTTTCTGTCATTTGTTTTAAGAATATCCCTAGTTGCTTGTTGAAGGATATTTTCGAGGCCTGATTTAAAATCCTCACCTAATCCCAACATCTGAGTGGTCTATTTGACATCTGTTGATTTATTTGGTGAAACTAAGAAAAAACCTGGGTAAACCTGATTTCATTTGTTTCTTGGTACCATCTTTTATCACCAGATTTAGGGCCTTGTTATGGATAAGACCTCTGCTGTATTGGCCACCATGTGTGGGTGCTATAAATTGTCTTTCTAAAGCTTAAGCTAGGTTCTGAAACCAAGTGAAGCCATGAACCCACTACCAGGGCCTGTGCCAGGCCTGGTAGATGCCTCTAGACAAGGAGGCCCCGAATTCCACCATTGATGATGCCAACACTGCCATTTTCTGAACAGGTCTCCTCGGAGCTCCAGGAAATCATCCCACCTGTTATTGTTCGTTCTCACCTGCTGTCAATTTCCCAACACCTCAGACCAGCCTGCTAATTCATCCCACAGACACCCCAGAACCCCGTCCACGGGACCTGACATTGGGTCTTCATCATCTCACATTTGGCTTCCCCATGAATGAACTCTTTTGCAAACTTGTTTCAGTGCCTCGTTTGTTAACATTTTCTCATTTGAGTTGAAATTTGCCTGGTTCTTGGTACAGGTAATTTTTCAAATTATAATACAAACAGAGTTTCACATTACGACTCTCTGGATTGTACTTAAACTTTCTAACGAAGCTGGTGAGAAGCTCACCTTTCTGTAAGCTGGGGGTGAAAGTCCAGGATGCTATTCAGCTTTGTTTGACAAGGTAGGGGGACAGTGCCAGGTAGGATGAGTGACCCATGAGCCTCTGCTGGCACTGCCCTGGCTAAAGGGAGTACTTTGCCCTATTCTTCAAGTATTATGATTTAGACCTAAATGTTCCTAAAATATCTCATGTATTCAGAAGTGGAGCATCTGTTCAGAAGTTGGGGGCACTGTTCTTGCCAATGCATTTGTTCATGGATGAATTCATGGCTAAATGTGTTATTGTGAGGGAGAATCGCAGCAGGAAACTGTGTCAGATTCCCAGACAGACCATTCTGACATCCAAGGAAGGAGCACACTGGCTTAATAATGCTGGTGTCTCAGCAAGTGACCCTTGTCAGTTTCCGTAGCCATAGAGAAGTTTGTGCTTCTTTATATAACTCTTTTTACATCTACAAAGCTTAATTTTACTGAAGTTTCCCTGGGAATACAACCAGCAGGATTTACACATAGCAGAGCAGCACAGAGGGGGAAAGAGCAAAGAGTCCTGGCAGGACTTTCTCAGTCTATTAAGCTCCTTTGAGGACAGAGTATAGAAGTTGTCATGGTTACACGGATGAGGAGCAGAGTTACCCAACTACGCCATGGTTGTCCAGTAACACAGTTGAGCTACAATTGCCAGTTCCATTCAGACAGGCGCTCTTCCTTTTCAGAACCTGGTTGTGAGGTAGAAGGTAAAATGATGCAAAGCAGACTGGGGAAATGAGTGGGACTTGGTAAGTAGAAGTTCCTCGACAGCCCAAATAGCTCTTAGGTTCCTATATGTAAAACTTCCCACAGGTTTCCATGAGATGTGGGTGTCATAAAAGAGATGGGGTACCATGGGGAGCCTGCTACTGGAACTCTTCACAATGGCCCACCCTCTGTGTCCCAGGCCAGGGATACTTTTATTTTTGCTGTTTTTCCCTTACCCTCTTTTGTTCGGCCCATATTAACTTTGCAGAGCCAGTTTCTCCCTTAGCCCATCACCCCTCACTTTTCAAATAAATGTTTGGCATCATTTTTGGATGGTTTTGTTCAATTCTTTATTCCAGGCATGAAGAACTTGGAATGTGTTTAATTGGCAAGCCAAGGAACTACCCAATAACATTTGGTGATACATACCTGGGGGCGTGACCTAGAAGGATGATTTTTGTCCCTGCTCTTCTTTCTTTCCATTTGCTGGCTGCCATGAGTTTTTCTTACAGGCAAGATTTTCCTACCGTGTCATTTCTCCCCTGGAATCAGCTGTCCAGGAACCCCACAAAGCCATGAACTAAAACCTCTTCTTTTCTATTTCCTGACTCTTGGGTATTGTGTCCCAGCACCAGGAAGAGAAATACAGTAGGAGACAACACTGAGGAGGGGAGGAGAAGCTAATTTTTACTGGATGGCAGCAAACACTCCAGCTTCCCATTGCTCTGTTCTGACACTAGCTAGAAAGGGGGAGCCCCCTTCC